>RJVU01057109.1:8110835-8154909 GCA_003731715.1 Anabarilius grahami
TCTAATTCTATAATTTCATAAGACCATAATATCTTTCTTCATAAATTAAATAATTAATATTTCTTTTAATATGATTGGCCTATTATAACTCAAAAACGCTGTACACCCTCATCCCCTACAAAAGAAAAAAAAAATACATCACAGAAAAACCTGATTTTTTTCGTTATATATCATTATACCTCTTTCTCTGACAGGCACACGGCCCAGACTCTGACACATAGAACAATCTTTAAATATTGGAGTCCCTCTCTAACAAAGCTATATATCTCTTTGACATAACTTGACGTGCAACAAAGAGGTTTGATAGCACTTTGGAATAGTTGATTGTTTCCCAGCTATTTTTTCTTTGCATTTTGATTTGTTTCTCTACCAGGTTATGTCTAAATTAGTCCTTCTCGGGGATGGCACCTGCATCACCCTCGCAGTTGGATTGGTCAATCTCATTGGGCTCCCCCTCTTCCGCCTCCATGTCCTCGTCTCCCTCTACGGCCTCATCAAAGTCTCCATCGTGTGCGAATTCCAGTTCCTGCATGCCCTCCAGACCCTCCTGCGTGCCTTGGTGGGAGTCTGCGCACTCCACGCACACGCCATAGCGGCGAGAACCATGCCGTATGCCCACGCTGGCTGCCAGCATGAAGATCTTCTTGCATACCATACATTTGTATTTCTTATCCTTTTTGTGCACCTGCAAATGAATGTCATGAACAGGGATATTAGTCAGTGAAGCAAGATATTATATTACTAAGTATTGTGAGACTGAGAGAATTTCACAAAACCCATCAAGAATGTCTGTGTCATGTCAAATAGATAAGACATTATTTTTTGCATGGAACATTTTTTAGAACATTAACATTATAATCAAGCATTTCTAGTCCCCAATTCTCATCAACGTAATGCAAAGAAGAAATATGCATAATAGGAAATATTTATAAATATTAATATAAAATAAATAAATAAATCATAGAAATATTAAAATATTTTATATACATATATATATATATATATATACAGTGGGTACGGAAAGTATTCAGACCCCCTTAAATTTTTCACTTTTTGTTTTGTTATATAGATATTTGCTAAAATCATTTAAGTTCATTTTTTTTCCTCATTAATGTACACACAGCACCCCATATTGACAGAAAAACACAGAATTGTTGACATTTTTGCAGATTTATTAAAAAAGAAAAACTAAAATAACACATGGTCCTAAGTATTCAGACCATAGACTGTAAAAAAATATGGACGTAGTGTCCGTGACGTCACCCGTAGATTTCTGGAGAGCAGTTTTGAGGCCAAAATGAGGCCGCTGCCATCTTAGTTGCGCGTCACCGCACATCACTCCCGGATAACTGAAAATGGGCAAAGAGGCGGGACATAGTTGAACTGAGGTGCCATGGTTACTGAAACCACGCGGCCTAGCTCGACGTGACCATGTTAGCAGGCAAAGGGATCTAAAATATCAATATTCTAATGATATAACTTATCTTTATTAGTTAATAAAGATAAGTTATATCATTAGAAAGTTATAAAGGTTTACTGTCAATCTACGGCGTCTTTTTTACGATATGCTCCAGCACCAGTAACTTAATTGAAATGTGTGTCAGGTTGGCACATGACAACACGAAAAATCAAATGGGACTTCATACCTTTATAATGAAATAGTGATCGCGAAATAAATCCAATCCGTTGCACTTGGGTAAAATGTCCATGAGTGTCCATTGAAAAACAAAACAAAAAAAAGTACTTTTTGTCCACAAAAGCGTTAAATCCATGAAATATTATTATATTATCCATTGTTTGCATCACATTTCTTCTGAATGATCTGCTCTCCATCATCGTTCTTCAAGAAATTATGCAACCTGGGCAGCGTTTATGTTGTAAAACTATATATGATCATATATCTCACAAAAAAATTAGCTCGCGTCCAAAATGCAGCAGTTTTAGTTATAATATCCAAGCAGTGCTGTCGGATTTTGTGGTGTCTTGGGGATATTCTCCAGCCATAGTCATAGTTAATCTCACGAACAAAACTTTTAGCCAATGCCACGACGATCCTTTCCTTCCGCATGAAAGCACATCTACACAGACGCACATCTGTCTCGACCATTAACGCAGCAAACCATATTATTTTATAATAGTTTAAAAAAATCCCCAAAAAAGCACAAACACGGTAGAGATGCCAAATTCAGCAGCTGGAATTAGCTGAGGTAACATGACAGCTCACAGACAGCAGCGCAATCCACCTGTCACTCAAGTGACCACGCCCTTAATTATGCAGAACTTTAAGGCTTAATATAATTTAAACGGATGAGTTATAAAAAAAATTCACCCCCCTCAGAGTTGTCATGAAGGGCAACATTAGCAGTATAGACCAAAACCACAATTTGTACCAACCTGTAAACATGTTTTATTCTGCTGTAAAATTGGCCATTTTAACATGGGACTCAATGAGATTCTGCTCTCTTTTGGAGCCTGTCCCTAGCGGCCAGTCGATGAATTGCAGTTTAAGTCACTTCCGTATTGGCCTCAAGAGAAACTGGGGGAGGTTGCCGCTTGATTCAGACCCTTTGCTGTGACGCTCATATATTTAACTCAGGTGCTGTCCATTTCTTCTGATCATCCTTGAGATGGTTCTACACCTTCATTTGAGTCCAGCTGTGTTTGATTATACTGATTGGACTTGATTAGGAAAGCCACACACCTGTCTATATAAGACCTTACAGCTCACAGTGCATGTCAGAGCAAATGAGAATCATGAGAGTCAAAGGAACTGCCTGAAGAGCTCAGAGACAGAATTGTGGCAAGGCACAGATCTGGCCAAGGTTACAAAAAAATTTCAGCTGGTTCCTAAGAGCACAGTGGCCTCCATAATCCCTAAATGGAAGACGTTTGGGACGACCAGAACCCTTCCTAGAGCTGGCCGTCCGGCCAAACTGAGCTATCAGGGGAGAAGAGCCTTGGTGAGAGAGGTAAAGAAGAACCCAAAGATCACTGTGGCTGAGCTCCAGAGATGCAGTCGGGAGATGGGAGAAAGTTGTAGAAAGTCAACCATCACTGCAGCCCTCCACCAGTCGGGGCTTTATGGCAGAGTGGCCCGACGGAAGCCTCTCCTCAGTGCAAGACACATGAAAGCCCGCATGGAGTTTGCTAAAAAACACCTGAAGGACTCCAAGATGGTGAGAAATAAGATTCTCTGGTCTGATGAGACCAAGATATAACTTTTTGGCCTTAATTCTAAGCGGTATGTGTGGAGAAAACCAGGCACTGCTCATCACCTGTCCAATACAGTCCCAACAGTTAAGCATGGTGGTGGCAGCATCATGCAGTGGGGGTGTTTTTCAGCTGCAGTGACAGGACGACTGGTTGCAATCGAGGGAAAGATGAATGCGGCCAAGTACAGGGATATCCTGGACGAAAACCTTCTCCAGAGTGCTCAGGACCTCACGAAACCGAAGGTTTACCTTCCAACAAGACAATGACCCTAAGCACACAGCTAAAATAACGAAGGAGTGGCTTCACAACAACTCTGTGACTGTTCTTGAATGGCCCAGCCAGAGCCCTGACTTAAACCCAATTGAGCATCTCTGGAGAGACCTAAAAATGGCTGTCCACCAACGTTTACCATCCAACCTGACAGAACTGGAGAGGATCTGCAAGGAGGAATGGCAGAGGATCCCCAAATCCAGGTGTGAAAAACTTGTTGCATCTTTCCCAAAAAGACTCATGGCTGTATTAGATCAAAAGGGTGCTTCTACTAAATACTGAGCAAAGGGTCTGAATACTTAGGACCATGTGATATTTCAGTTTTTCTTTTTTAATAAATCTGCAAAAATGTCAACAATTCTGTGTTTTTCTTTCAATATGGGGTGCTGTGTGTACATTAATGGGGGAAAAAAATGAACTTAAATGATTTTAGCAAATGGCTGCAATATAACAAAGAGTGAAAAATTTAAGGGGTCTGAATACTTTCCGTACCCACTGTACACAAGTAACGTGTGTACATATATGGGTCAATGACCTGACATGCTTATTTTTGTGTCCAAGTGCATTATTAATAAATTCATGACATATATCGCTTTATTGTATAAAACCTATTTAGTTTGAATTCATTTTTAGTACATTTTAAGTAAGGAATAATTGACAACGGGCCGTTGAGTTCTTAGAAAATAATGCACACCTGAGGTGGTTATGCGTAAGAAATTAGTGAGATGCGTGAGCGAGTTACACTCACGCATCTCACTATTAGTGAGTTACTAATAACTCACTAATAGTGAGTTATTAGTACCACACCTAGTCTTGAGGTGTGGTAACCATAGTATAAGCAGAATAATTGACTCCGGGCCGTTGAATTCTTAGAAAATAATTTTCTAAGAATTCAACGGCCCGGAATCAATTATTCTGCTTATACTACGGTTACCACACCTCAAGACACTGTTCCGAAGTTGTATTTCAAGACATTTGTCTGGTTTTTGTCCTTAAGGGAACACAAAAGAGTCTCATTTTCCAACTTCCCTAGAGTTAAACAGTTGAGTTTTACCATTTTCGAATCCATTCAGCTGATCTCCGGGTCTGGCAGAACCACTTTTAGCATAGCTTAGCATAGATAATTGAATCTGATTAGACCAAAAAAAAAAGACCAAAGAGTTTCAATATTTTTCCTATTTAAAACTGGACTCTTCTGTAGTTACATCGTGTTTTAAGACCGACGGAAAATGAAAGGTTGAGATTTTCTAGGCCGATTTGGCTAGGAACTATACTCTCATTCCAGCTTAATAATTATGTAACTTTGCTGCCGTACCATGGGTACGGAATGAGCGTATAGTTCCTAGCCATATCGGCCTAGAAAATCTAAACTTTTCATTTTCCGTCGGTCTTAGTACACGATGTAACTACAGAAGAATCAAGTTTTAAATAGGAAAAATATCGGAACTCTTTGGTTATTTTTGACCAAGATGCTAACGGTCTAATCAGATTCAATGATCTATGCTAAGCTATACTAAAACTGCTACCACCAGACCCGAAGAGCGGCTGAATGGATTCAAAAATGGTAAAACTCAACTGTTTAACTCTAGGGGAGTTGGAAAATGAGCTTACTTTAAAAAATAGTGGCATGTTCCTTTAAAACACTCTTGTGTGTGGGACTAATTTCTTACGCATCTCATCCCAAGCCTCCGTTGCTAATTCCAAAACGTCATTTCAGAACTAGTAATAAAGGCTTGAGTCTTGATAGCAGAATAATACCATATTATTTACCATATTTTTGTATGACAGTCTGGCATGTTCCATTGCGTTATTTACATATATACATATTACACAGTATCAGTGCAAAATATGGAGGAAAATATACTCAACTGTCATGGCAATTGTGTCACAATGCAAAAATTTGTTTGTTAGGGTGATGATTTAGATTTTTTAGATGTTAAGGTGAAATGTTTGTGAGATTCACCCACATACAAGACTTGATGTTTCTGTCTTACCAGGGAATGTCTCTTGACGTGTTCTCTGCGAGTGAACAGCTTTCCGCAGATGTCACAGCTGAAAGAACGCACGCCCGAGTGGATGATCAGGTGCCTCTTTAGTGTTCGCCGGTGCTTGGCAATGTAGTTACAGTGGGGACACTTCAGCTTATTAAGGGCATTTTCAGGCGCTTCACCTAGGAGAAACCACACAAACAAACAGATTCTCAGCACTTTTCACACCGGTTTCTGAGATATAAACAATTCAGCATGAGATCTGGCAGTAGCAGATGTAGTTTGTCTCGTCAGAGGCAGAATTGTCTCCATTCGCATTTTCAGCTCTAATTGTCAATTGCGACATGCAAAAAGTTGCTTTATGTAGCTGAGAGAGAAAATTAGTGCACGTACGTGTCTGTATGCACCTTCAAGTGTCACCCTTCGCAAAGAAAAAACATAATAAAAACACACTGTGAAAGTGTGCCAGTTGCCATGGAAACCTCATGCCAGAGGCCATAACTATATTAGTCTAATGCAATTTTCTACTGATAAACAAGCTGTATAAAAAGCAAGAACTCTTTCCTTCTGGCCACCATTCCTTTCCTCTTTATTGTTTATCTGCAAGAGACTACTGTATAGTCGGAATTGCGATCTCTGCTTTTTTTTCTGCTGAAAACACTCATCCCAACACTCGGGTTCTCTTGGGACAGTGCCTCGTGACAATTAGACCAGAGCTATCTGTACTACAACATGTGGGATGGGGGGGGGGGATCCAGCTTTGTTTGAGCCAAAATGGGCAAAACAAAAGGGTCGTCAAGCAGGTTGCCAAGGGGTGATGAGAGCCAGATCACCTGGGAATTCAATCGAGGCTCTAAACACCACCTTGCGGGCTAAAAGAGGCCTGACAGCAGCTGTGCTGTTCGTTTGTGTCGACAGGCTCAAAATTAAAGTTCAATCTGTTACTATGGGCTTGACGGTACTTAAAATGGTTAACGATTAACCTGGAATCTCAATGGCCAGGCCTGAGTCATGAGACTGCTCAAGATGTGCAAATGGCGAGACTCTCCTCGCTGGGAATCTTACAGTATGCTGGATGAGACCTGCTAGGCCACAACTGAGAGATTGGTGGTAAATGGGCTCGAGGTTTTATCCGACCCCACCCATTATTTGCTAAGACTGACCTCAACCCCCTAAGGAAACCGAAACAGGCTCGAAAAGAAACAAAATATACTCAATTACACAAGTACATGAAAGCAAACTGTCTGGTCTAGCTTTCTCAAGCAAACTTTAAAGTTTGTTTACAAACTCATCTAGCTAGTAACTACACATTGTAGTTTTGTAAAATGTATCTAAACAATTTGAAACATAAGGCAAGTACAGAAGTGCATTAGAATTAACTAAATAACCACATTTGAAGAAAACAATAGCCCTCTTTGAGTACTGATGTTCGTGCTTGCAACATTCTGGTTAGTATTTGTGTTGATGTTGCCATACTTTCCTGCCTTACTGTTCGCTCTCACTGTAACACATCAGGGATAAGCCCTTGTTAATTTCACACCACTACATGTGCCTATTTGTAAAGATCACGACTTTGCGTAAGGCAGCAACTGTAAATGTGTGTCTGTGTGGGTGTGTGAAGGAGATATGATGTGTAAATAAATGGGTGAAGCCCTAACAGTGGATCATCTTACACACTGTGGATTAGCAGGCAGGCGGACCAAAGCCGCCAGATCCCATTGTAAGTACCTCTGCAGTGGGTCCACTCTGCCTGGGTCAATATTTGGAATGGCAGAGATAGTTGGGCTGCATTAGCAGGATTAGGGCGGGACGGCCCCTGGCAGCGCTGCACCTCAGAAGAGGGAATCGGGGTGGTGTGTGTGTGTGCGTGTCACTACCGCAAATGAACAATTCAACCATCCTGTTTGGAAAGGACTCAAGCATTTATGGTGACGGATCCCGCTGTGTGATGTGTGAGAGAGAACAGACAGGGCTCGTTCAGGTGGAACACTAAAATTTTATTGAAAAATTTAATTTGCCTGTCCACACCAAAAGTGAAAATGCTACATGACACCAGTGCTATTATGGTTAACTAAAACTATTAAAAAAAAAATGTTTTTGTTAATTGAAATAAAGCTGAAATCAAATAAAATATAGATATTAGATGAAAAAAAAACTTAGAAATATTGGCAACTAAATGAAAAAATAGATAAAAATTTAAGCAAAATAGAAATTTATATTAAAAAAATTATAATAAAAATGACTAAAACACTGCGCGACAACTACAGCCAATCAGAACATATTTGATGTCTAATATACAGCTATGTGGATATATAAACGCGAGGTTTTGATTCAATGAGATTTCTCAGTGAATGGAGCTACACATAATATTTATAATACAATTATAATAAATGCAACATGTTTTGTAGTATGAGTGATATATACAGTACTGTGCAAAGGTCTTAAGCCACCATTAGATGTTGTTTTAGCAATGGTATAATGACCATATATAATTATTCCAACGTGATAACAATTGGTGGGCATCGCAGAGCTAGTGCAAGACAAGCATTTGTGGTTAAAAAGTGGTATATCATTTTTATTTTTATTTTTTTTAAAATACCAATTGTTTCGCTAGATAAGACCCTTATTCATCGGCTGGGATCGTGTAAAACCCTTTGAAGCTGCTTTGAAACTGCAATTTGGACCTTCAACCCGTTGGTAGCCATTGAAGTCCACTATACGGAGAAAAATCCTGGAATGTTTCTCAAAAACCTTCATTTCTATTCGACTGAAGAAAGACAGACAAACATCATGACATGGGGGTGAGGAAATTATCAGGAAATTTGAACTCTGAAGTGAACTGATCCTTTAACACGTTAAATTGACAGGCTTAAGCAATAAGCAATACCCTTCACAAGAAAAAGCCCCATGTGTAAAAAAAAAAGAAAAGAAAAAAGGAAGTGGGTAGTCAACATGGACGCAAATACATGTGTAGGCAAACACACCGACACACACATGCCTTTCAGGTGTGAGCCGTCAGCTCTGCACATTTAAGTGCCCTCAGGAATATAAGCAAAGTGCATTTGAGAGCGTTTAGGAAGCCTGAGGGTAACGTTTCCTCCGCTTTACTTCATTATCCTGCATTAGAGGAGTCGACGACGGCCAGAGAAAGCCTCTTCTCAGAACTGTGTCACTTAAGACATGATACTATACCACACGCTGCTCTGCTTAATGGGGGCAGAGAGTTTGAAGCATGACAGCTCGACAGACTGGAGATTACACAGGTTTTTGTGGTATGAGGCAGAGGGAGGGTCGACTCCCTTAATAAGGGCAGAAGAAAACGAACTGGCCACTCTAATTAAAAAGGGAAGATGGTCTTGCTGCCCTGAGCTACACAGGGCCTGAGGAGAAGCAATCATAATGTGAGACCTTGGCTGGCTGCCTGCCACAGCTGAAGGTTGAGACGTGTGTGCACGTGTAAGAATGTGCTTTAGAATTACAAGAGATATTCCTGCTTGAAAAGAAAGGATGTGACAACATATCAGCTTATGCTTTGAACATCAGCTAAGTGGAATTTTTAAAAAAGAATTCTGGAATTAGCAGGAAATCTTGAAACAGTCCTTTACAATTACATAGAAAAATCAACAGCGTAACAGTGAGTGAGCTGTAAAAACTATGTTAAAGTCAAGATAAAATGACATGCGCAACTTATTTTACTGAAAAATGAAGGATAGGAATTGTTTGGATCATTAAAAGTGGGCATTTCATACCAGAGTTTGAGGTCAAAAGAACTACACACCTCCTTGAACATTGCCGACACCCATTGGTTGAAACCAAGCAGTAACCTTCCGGTCTCTCTCTTGAATCCAACACGGAAGTGACTTAAAATGCAATTCATCGACTGGCCTCTAGAGACAGGCTCCAAAAGGGAGTCAATTTTATAGACCCTCCCATGTTAAAATGTCCAACTTTACAGCAGGTTTTTTTTTTTTATAGCCTGGTACAAAAAAAAATGGTTTTAGTCTATATAGCTAATTTTGCCCTTCATAACAACTGTGAGGGGGGTGAACTTTTTTATAACTATTATATTAGGCCTTAAAGTTCTGCATAATTAAGGGCGTGGCCACTTGAGTGACAGGTGGATTGCCGCTGCTGTCACTACTAGCCGTTTGTCTGCTGTCTGTTAGCCGTCACGTTCGCCTCTTTGCGCATTTTCGGTTATCCGGGAGTAACGCGCGGTGACGCACTGCCAAGACGGCGACGGCTGGCTCCGCCCACTTTGGGCTTCAAAAATGCTCTTCAGAAACCTACAGGTGACGTCACAGACACAACGTCCATTGTTTTATACAGTCTATGGTTAAGCAGCCTTGATGAGGTCAGAAGAAAGTCATTTCAGAGACAGAGCAAGTTAATGCACTTGGATAAATTATGAATAATATAATATAATACAATACATTACAGTAAAACAAAAAAATTTATTCAAGGTCTGTTTCTACTACAAGTAATCTACTGCATCAGGCCAAAGTCACTTGGTGGCTGCATTTGCAACACCTCCTGACAGTGATTCGCTGAAGACCAACTCCTATCTACTTGAATAGAAAATAATGAAAAAAAGTGCTTGCCAAACTGACATATTTATAACATTTCAAATCAGCAATAAATGTTTCTTATGCTCAATTAGCTTTAAAAAAATGTGTACATTTCAGGTTGGTTGGTCAGTCCTAAGCATGAGTTTAATACACTGACTGTTTATGGGAACAGGAGCTTCTGATGGCAGTGATGCAACGACCAATTGGCGACTGGCTGTTATATTTAGAAGGCAGGACATATTCCACCATATTGCTTGTTGCACTTTCTCCCATTCATAGCAATACCAGTGTACAGTCTTGGTATACAGTCTTTGATCAAGCCCACTACAAAATTGCATACTGTATACTGCATGCTGTTTTTTAATGTAACCATATTCAAATTGATGTAAATAATCTAAGATCTAATCGCAACCCCTGATAAAAGCCATTTTTCAAATCAACTTATAATTCATTACATTTTGAAAATATGTTGAAAGAATCGAATGTAAACCATTTGCATGTTGAAAATTTGCACAGTATGTACTCTGCATATCAAATTCACAAATAGTGCTAGTAGTATGATAACTTCCTCAAGGCTGTGTATTCAGCCTCTGATAAACACTGATTATACCATTACCAAAGGCTTTACAGAAATGCATCCTGGCCTTTGTTAGTGTGAGAGAGAGGTGCCAAAAACACTATTGTCATACATGACAATCCTAATGACAGCACTGAAGTGTGCTGATGAGTCTACACAATACGACGCCAACATTATTCAAATAACCAAACTCCCACGACCTGAAAGAGCTCAATAGACAGTTCCAGCAAACAAGGAAATGAAAACATTTTTCATGTAAACTTGCTGGGTGTGTTACGTTTAATTACACATAAATTTGTTGTGACTGATGATTTGAACTGGACTTGGTTTGAAGAGCCATTGAGGTGCCTGAACAGGAGAAAAAGGCATTATGGGTTACGTACCAGCATTCTCTGAGAGGTAAGAGAAGTCCTCCCTGGTGTAGGAGGCGGATGGTTGGATGAACATGCCCTCATCGAAACCCTCTTCCGGCTCAGGTGGGATGTTGTAGACAAAGCGTTTGGCGGCCTGTTTTTTCCGCTTTCTGCTTCCCGGCTCAGGACGCTCCTCCCTCTTGATGGCCACCCCAGTGCCGGGATCTGGCTCGTTCCAGATGAACACTGGCCCCGGACCCTGGGGCTCCATCTCTGTGGACTCTGACGAATTCTCTCCTCCCCAACTAGAACTTCCCAACGCGCAACCTTCTCCCCCAGACACCTCCACGTCGCTGGGTTCATCCTTCACTTGTCCACTGGCCTTGATGGACAGCTTGGACAGGATGCTGGTTGCCCAGAAGTTGCTGGGCTTCTTGTCGGCACCCTGGCAGTCTTTCGCCACCGTCCGGCGCTTGTTGTAGTCGACCACCACGGAGTCAGGGGCTTCCTGCTTGATGCTTATGTTGAGGGCGTCTTTGATGAAGGCGCGACAGGACTGGACCACTTCGGTCATCTGGAGGTAACTCGCCACGGACATCACTTCAATGGCATTCTGGCTGGTGAGAAAGAGGTTGCCAGAGTACAGGAAGTCCAGGATGACGGAAAAGCCCTGCACGGCCGCCACATCCAGGTGCGTGATCGTAGTTTGGTCGCAGCTCTCGCTCTTCGTCAGGCAGTAGAGGGTCTTGAAGTAGCGGCTCCCGGCGACCAGGATGTTCTTGTGTGCCTTGAACATCTGGCCGCACACCATGATGTTGACGTCGCAGAGGATGCCGCTCTTGCGTTGCTTGTCCAGCTCCTGCAGAAGCTGGTAGCAGTACGAGTTCTCGTTGGGCTTGTTCCTGTAGTCCTCCACCTCCGGGCTCTCCACGTCCTCAGGCCTTTCCATCTCCTAGTGGAGTGACAACAAACAAAATTGACAATCAGCATTAGTCTACAGTGTAAACACAAGGTGGAGGGCAGGTGTACAGTGACAACTCCGACAAGAGAACTGGTTTAACAGGCTGGAAAGCTGCAATAGTGTGGGAACTATAGCACTGATAAAACCCCCGCTTACAGGACGCACGCTCTATGCCCTTGCTAATGCTCTTTAAGATGAGAAATATTTGGCCATTATCCCATCCCACCATCAGTCTCCATCATCTGCTCTCACAATTAAGAGAGCGAAAGAGAGAGAACCGGCTGGTACCTACCAATGGGAGTAAATCTACTCAATATATTTCTGGACTGCAAAGCAGATGTCCTAATCCATGCTGAAATTTACATCACCCTACATTTTTCCCCTCCTACCACACAGCTGGGTTTTTTGCTGAAGTAATTCAGATTAAATCTATTTCTCAGGGGCGGAGGCCTTCCAAGCCCCCTCCTTCACACTGCTGGGCTTGTCCTAGTAGATGGGGTTATTACTGTAGCCTGATCCAGCTACAGCAAGCCCGACCAGTAGTCAAAGAGCGAGAGCGAGCGAGCGAGAGAGAGAGAGAGAGCAACCCCATTTCTCCACACAATGCCAGTCCTTTCCTCCAGGCTCATTGTTCACTGCTGCTTAGTGCTACACTGAAGCTTTGTGAAGAAAGCACTTACATTACTAACCCTAGCACACTACTCATGAAGGTTGAAAAAGACTTACAAAAATACAACTGGAATTACAAAATCCAAGCTGGATTAAAATTCTGTCATTTACACACTCTGTAAAAAAAAAAAATAAATAAATAAATCAAATCGTACCGTTGTCCACCCACGGTTCGGCACACACTCGCACCACGGTTCATCTCAAATCTGTCGACGCATCTATAATATGGCTTGTTGAAAATAGCAATGTCTAAAACAGACAGACAGAGTTCGGAAGTCTGAACAGACTGAGAACTCAGACTGAGTTCTCTTTCAAGTCTTACACTTGAACGGACAAATTCACACAAAAATTATGTCAACATGCCCGTCTTAACAAGTATCCTAGCAAACATCTTGACTAAATAGCTTTTGTAACTTCAATAATGATTAATCTTTATTTAATTCATACAGTGAAGATAATATGGTTTTATTTTGTATTTGATTACTTTATTCATTTTCTGTACCTGAAAACTAGTTAGATACCTGAAAAACCTGAAAAGCACCGTTTATTTTATTTGAATCTTTGCTAATTTATTTGTGCTGTTGCTAGTAGTTTGATTATTTGTTATTATTTTCTTTATTTTTATTTGACAGTTGTCCTATTTTCCCTGAACATAGCACATACCGAACTGTACCGAAACCGTGACCCTAAAACCCGAACCATAAGTAATTTGAACCGTTGCACCCCTAGTGTATAGTGATCAGGAGCTGTCAAGCTTCCAAAATGACAAGAAAAGAAAAGAAAAACACCATAAAAGTAGTCCATATTACTTATGCACTGTACAGTGTTTCTTTAATTCCATTTCTCTGTTTTTTGAGCATCCTGATCAGCAACACTGACTGAGTTTGGGATGGTACTATCCATTTTATCGAACAATGGCAGACATCGACGTGTTTGGGGAACCTGCTTAAAAACCGCTTTTTGTGTGTTTCTTAGATAAAAGTGACACAACAAACGTGAATGAGAACTGTATCCAAAAAAGGCAATTCTTCACAATCTCTTTTTTGGTTCCACTGACAAATATGGGTTTGGAATAACATGAGGGTGAGTAAATGATTAGAGAATTTACATTTTTCTGAAAACTATTGAAAGCCATTTAGACTATTAAAATGCAATAGTCTAAATGGCAGCACTGTTGAGTTGGGAGGGGTCTGGTTGAGAGCAGGTTTGAAGAATGAGGATGAGGAACGGGGTGTTAGGCGAGAATGAATGTCCGTTTGTGGTGTCACAATGTCCCCACTATTGTTCACCTCTGTCTACTCTATCCAGAGAGAGCCTGACTGTGTGCCAAGCCAAGCAATGGTGAGAGGACAGATGAGGTGGCAGTCGAAAGTGGGTGTCAGGACAGAGTTACTAGTCCAGAATTAACCTCCATTTCTTTCTCTCCCTTTCGTTCTCTCATATACGCTCACACGCAGATCATCCTTTCTCCAGATGTGCCACGTGTAAACGCACTACAAGAGAACAGATGCTTTGTGAAGGTTCCCCCATTAAAATCCGTCAAATTGAGTCTGTGGTGATGGTTTTAAATTTGACGTGCTCTTTTTCTAAATTTAATGTTTGTTATTGTCTACAGTTTTGCTAATGGGTCATTTGCATTCCTTTTTGAACACCATTCAATTTTGCAAACTGTACAATGAAAGGAAAACACACAACTTTTACAATATCTATAAATACCAAAATTGTGATCTCATATGGTTTATGCTAATTGTGTTTCTCAGAAACACATTTTTTTTACACTCACAATTGCCTGGATATTATGAGAAACCCTTATATGTTTGCTCTTCATTTTACTAATGTTCAAAAGTTTGGGGTCAGTAAGATTTTTTGAGAGAAATTAATACTTTTATTCAGCAAGGATGCATTAAATTGATCAAAAGTGAGAGTAATAATAGACATTTATAATGTCACAATAGATTTCAATTTTAAAAAAATGTTGTTATAATGAACATTCTATTTATCAAAGAATCCTAAAAAAAAAAAAAATATCACGGTGGCTGCTGATAATTCAGCTTTGCCATCACAGGAACACATCACATTTTAAAGGGGTGCTTGATTATGATTTCACTTTTTTAACTTTAGTTAGTCCGTAATGTTGCTGTTTGAGCATAAACAACATCTGCAAAGTTACGATGCTCAAAGTTCAATGCAAAGGGAGGCATTTTCTTTACAGAAATCGCTTTTTAAGGACTACAACAAATGGCTGGTAGGGACTACAACAAGCTTCTTCCCGGGTTGGTGACATCACAAACCCCAAAATTTACATAAACCCTGTCCACGAGAACAGTCAAAAAAGGGGGAGAGGCCATGTTGGGCTGCTTTAGAGAAGAGGAAGAGTTGTTGATGTAGAGTGTTGTTGCCATGCCGTAATTTTACACTGGACTGCTTCACAAACGAAGGATAATTCAATGCTGGATTTGCACAAAAGATTAACATGACGGCATATGCTGGTCGATGAGTTGAATTAACTCGACAGCAACTACGTAAATTTATTCACTAACCATTCAGAAACATCCAGTTGCATTCTAAAAGTTGTAACTTCTTCCTGAGTCTCTCCATCAGTGTCCGACTCCAGTTTGAACAATGTAAGGCTCTCCAGCTTTGTTGTTGTTGAGCAACCGAAGCATGAGCTGTTAAAGCTCCGCCCTCTTTTGGAAGCGGGCCGGGAGCAGCAGCTCATTTGCATTTAAAGGGACACACACAAATACGGCGTGTTTTGCTCACACCCAAATAGAGGCAAATTTGACAAGCTATAATAAATGATTTGTGGGGTATTTTGAGCTGAAACTTCACAGACACATTCTGGGGACACCAGAGACTTATATAACATCTTGTGAAAGGGGCATTATAGGATCCTTTTAAAATATATTAAAACAGAAACTTATTTTTAATTGTAATAATATTTCACAAAATTACTGATTTTACTGTATTTTTAACCAAATAAATGCAGCCTCGGTGAGGATAAGATAATTCTTTCAAAAACATTTTTTAAATATTACCGACCCTAAACTTTTGAATGGTGTATTTATAAAAAAAAAAAAAAAAAAAAAAAAAAAAAAANAAAAATTAAGAATGAGACACATCAAAGAAACAAGGAAACTGGTTCTTTTCTGATAAAACTTGTCGTATACGAAACTCGCTGTGGTTTCTCTCTCTGGTTTCCCACCCCAGACTTTCATTTTGATGCGAAACAGGAACATTATACAACCACCACCAATACCGCTGCCGTTCTCCTGTGCTGCAGTTGAACAGACAGTCGTCTAAAGCTCTTCAGGCGATGAGTTGCCAACACCCATTATTCTATTGTACACTTCCAACATGTTCCATTCACCGTAAACCAACAATAGCTCCCCAAAATTTAAACACATAGCCTTCAGCTACAACGAGCCATGCCTTTATCACCTACTAGGGCCGCAGTGAGAATACACTACACAAGTGGCACGTTAGGGGGACATTGTGCCTCAGACAACAGGGACGGCGGTTTTGTTTTCCTTGCGCATAGTCTTCCTGAGCCATCCCAGCCCCTGAGGCCAGCGCCTGGTCCCCTCATCCAGATGCATGAACAATACAGCAGTGTGCTTGACCCAAGGTGTGGGAGGGGAATGCCAGGATCTGGGCCTCCCAACAAAGAGCAGGGCTCATCGATACAAAATTCCTGGGAATTCTCCCCCACCAGCACAACCACAAGCACCAACAACACAACAAGCCTCCCAATACACACATATCTCACAGCGGCAGACAGTACATGGGTGGAGACCCTCGTCTTCATTGGAGCTCACTAATAACGGGAAGAGGGGCCAAATACTTTGAGGGCGAAGTCCAGACTAGAGAGTGAGGCAACCCAGATACCCTTCTTTAGGGGTAATTGAATTACGGGAGTTTGATATGGACCAGTGAAGAAATTTAGCCCATTATGACGGACAGTCACTGCACTGAGGAACATAATAGATCACAATTATGAAATTGGCTATTGGAGGATGTGACCGATCAGAACAGCCTTTCTTTACCCAGGCAGCAGACATCCTAATGTATCTGTCTACTTTAAAACAGATGCCATTCATCCACAATCTCGTGATCTCCATGTACGCTATCATACTCTTTATTTCCTGAGAGGTCAATGACAAAATCAAAGTAAATCAGAAATATATATTTTTAATATTAAATAGTAGCATATATTAGTATAACATATTTCTTTAACAATCTGTGTAAATAACTTTAAGCACTGGGTGGACTTTTATATTTATGCGACAGAGCAAACTATATCTCGTCATACGGCCTAGCCCTATAAAGAACAAAAATTTATTGTAAAGTAATGCTTTTGAACGATTTTCAAATAATATTTTTATTTCAAATTCACCAAGATATCAAAATGGGCAATTCTTTTTTTATGGAATATTGCAATGATTTATGTGTGCGAGTCATTATGTTTTTTAAACTAATGTCCCCTTATTATCTTTAATCAAAATAACTTCCCCCTCCCCCTAACAACGACATCTCTTCTCTGATGATGCGTTTACTGGCGCGAGGGCGGGATCAATCTGTCACTCAAACGAGATCACAGCAATAGCAAACCACAACGATCCAACGACCCGATCAATTCCCGATGGACAAAATCAAGTCCCGCCCTTCATTCTTTCTCGTTCGAGAAGCCCTTTCACTCAAATATACGTCACAATAGAAAAGAAACTTCTGTTCTATTTCATGCCGATTTTAACAGACTAAATGACTGTCCTTCCCACAACCTCAACCGCACACTTTTGAGTCAAAGTCATTGCATTATGAATCACGTATATATTTTCAATTAAAAATTACGAAACATCCCTGGATATTACTGTAGATCATTTAACATTTACATCATGAAAGAGTTGTAAAATATTAAATGTTCAGCTACTTTTTTCCTATCACTCTTTAACCGTTAATACTTCATCGCTCGGCTTCGGTGAACAGTTCACTGATTTGATTGACCACTTCAATCATTCTGACTTTGATGAGCGCTGATAGACGGTCACAGACCACTGATGCAGCTCAGATAAAGTTATGTTGACGTTGTAAAATATTTTTGCAGTACAGTTATTACTCAAACTCTTCCTCTTTTGCTTTTCGGCAGGCTACGCCGATGCCTCCTGCTTGAGTAGCGCACTGAACGCAACACAATTAGCTTTTTGCATAGTTTAGAGTCGCAAATCGTGCAAGCGTACTTTGAGGTCAACATGCATACCTGCTACGCAAAATGCGCAAGACGAATTTTGAATTAAAAATATGTATAAACGACTAAATATAAAATCACAGCTGTGTATGTATACGTGTATGTGTATTTCAGTGTAATAAATACAGCCTAGCACATTTACTCCACATATTATGTAGTATCCAACAAAAACGTATTGTAAAAAGGTTGACTGTCAGAGGTCACTTGAAAGTGAGCAAACAGGAAAGCAAAACAGGGTTCAGATCTGTTGTAACATCTTAACCCCTCTGTTGCTAGGGAGGAGGCAGTAATCTCTCCTTTCCTTCCTAATTAGTGAGGGGTATAAATTGAGTTAGTGGAACACTTTGTGTCACCCTGATTAGACTGACTGGACATTATCATACAACGCAATCCTAAGGGATTCAACTGCAAAAACCAGGAACACGGCATCTTGAATCTATATCGATGGCAATGTATAGATTTAGTATATGAATCTGTCATTTTGTGGTTTGATAATAGACTAATGCATAAAAAAATATTGATCAATAACAATTCACCTTAAACGACTGATTGGGAATATACAATGCATCTAGATCAAATATAAATTATATTTCATTATTACAGTGCATTATACATACAGAAGTGTTTCTCAGATGCTGATATGATTTATCCAACCCTAATCTTATTCTGTTCATTGCAGTGGCCTGCACATATCAGGCATTGCTGTCTTTACAGGCAACATAATTCACTCCAGCCCAATGCAGCAAGTGACACACACTATCTATGGATCTTGGGGAGTCACCTAACACAATGCCTCTAATTTAGGTGCCCTAAAAGGGGAGGGTGAGATGTGCCAGAGGTCACTTTTTACAGCGAGGGGGTTGGGAAAGGGGTGCGGCTCCCCAAAGGTAGCAGGGTCAAGCTCTTGCTATTATGTGACCTATGTGGCAATCAGGTTAGTTACCATGACAGCCAGGGTTGATAATTACAGTGCAACGCAGGAAACAGCGAGGCAAACTAGGACAACATTTTGAGCCACAATCTCATTTGTGATACTTCTGGTCTATTTAATAATGAATATCCTTCCACAAAATCACCTAAAAAAAAAAATCCATGATATAAAAGTGCGAATACCCAACTATTATCGGCGGTCCGGTTCATAAAACGTTTCAAATACTGATTTTTATGCTTTAAATAACCTAGTCGTGGGTCTTTCAGCTCATCTCACTAACTGACAGCGCTGATCCAGTTAGCTCACACATGCTAACCTGCTACCTCCGACTTGAGTCTACAGCTAACCGAAGCTGTTTAGCGAGCTAATAGGTCTGCTCGCTAAACGGCTTAAAAAAAAGCATTCCCGCTCCAAAAAGATATGGAAAACCATTGGCATTTGTTAACTAAAAACCGAATAGCACAACGCGGCTTCGTCGCATATCCGCCTTTCCCCGTCCCCATTATATCGCAGTGTAGACGTACCTGTTTGGTCGGGTCATTCCTGCCGTGCTCCGAGGACAGGTGATGTCTCAGCAGCAAGGCCCGCTTGTAATTCCGACTGCCTTTTACCAGCTCGTCGTTGTTGTTGGTGGCGATGTTATGGCACCAGGAGCAAGACATGAGTCCTGTTTCCTGGCTGAATTTGAGCCAGGGAAACTCCTGCAGCCAGGAGTCTTGGAAGAGCGAGTGTTTCTGCAACAGCAGCGTCTGAGGTCTCATCTCCAGCAGCGGCTTCCTAGCGGCCGCTTCCTCCGCTTCTCCCGTACTACCGTCCTCCCGGTTCACCCCGTTGCCGGTCGCCCACTTACAGCCCTCGGTTTTCACCATTACGCTGTTTAAAGCGCCTCTGTCATGATGTTTCCCCGCTGTCCAACTGCCCCCTTCCGGGTCCTCGTCCTCCTCCGGCTCCGTGCTGTCGCTGACGGACCCCCCGCCCTCGACTTTCCCCAGCGATGGTCCTTTCGCCCCTAAATCCCTATCGTCCTCTTGATCCGGCCTGTTCCCGTTAAAATGTCGGTCTTGGCAGGCCGGGGCCTCACAGCTGTTGCCGTTGCTGCCTCCTCCGACGGCACTGGCACCGGTGACGGCTAATCCACCTCCTCGGAAAGCCAGCGACCTGCGGCTTCGCTCTCCGGACATTTTCTTGAAATAAATTACAATCTATACTTTCTCAACAAAACAAAAATCCGATCGCAGCTCTCTTAAATAAAGTATTCCGCATGAAATGAGCCGTTTTTCTGCGCTCCGGCCTCCTGGTGAGAGTATGTAGGTTATGCGGAAATAAATAGGGGTTTTAAAGGCATAATGAATTTCAGGGTTCTGTCTGCGTCCGCGCAGGCCCCGCAGAGGTCGAATGGCAACGACTTCCCCCACAATGCATCTCGTTCAGAGGGAGGAGGAGGGGGGGCTCGTGTTAAAGGAAGATGGGGGTGACGACGAACAGCCAGGGGTCTTTTGTGTCGATGACTGCACCCATTTTCCGCATGCTTTTTCATCTATAGAGCTACACGTCTTGAACCAATAAGTCCTTGTATCCCTTTCACGCCCTCCCCTGTGCTCGACATTAAAGACGTCGCTCCATGTTTGTCGCGCGAGTCGTGATGATCGGGACAGGTGGGCTGAGTTCTAATGAGCGCGTGCATAGGGGTATTTTCCAGGTAGTGACGGAGATGGACTGAGGTTTTTTTTTTTATATCAATATCTGGAGTCACCGTTGTAAATTTTGTTTTTGATGCACTATTTTAATACATTTTTATGAATTCCGTGAAATCTGGGAACTTTAACACCGTTAAAATAGGCTATATTAAATTAGTAAGCTTGAATTAAAGGCAAATTAGTTTCATTGATTTACGGTCACTGTGTTTTATCGAATTGTCTTTTAATTTGTCTTTACACACGCGCACTTATATTTTTTTTGCTATACACTGTAAATAAGTAAATAAAAAAAGAAAAAGCGTCAAGTTTAATTACGCTGCTGCATAAATTAATTGCTTCATTAAGTAAAATTTGCCTTTTTAATTAGGCTTAATCAAAGTGAACCAAGGTACACCCCACAGTGAAGTTCATTGCACTTTTCCAATCACTTTGAATTATTGTATAGCCTAATGATGAAGGATATCGAGTTGAAACACATTTAGTTGAAACTACGGATATTATATTGACAAGTTCAATGGAAACGGAGATGTTCTTATACAACATAATGATGTAAACATTTTTACAGTTTATATTTACGATTAGTTATAGTCGTATTTATACGTATAGGCGTAGCCTACATTATGTGGGGGTTCAAGAAACATCCACAAAAAATAAATAAATAAAATAAAAAATAGATTGCATAAAATACTGTAGGATTAAATCCTGTCACCCAGTGGGTGGCGTAATTTCCTACTGTACCAACATGATTGGCGATTTATAAGCCAGCAATAAGCGCCTCGTACTGTCTCATCTGGGCGGTCTGAGTCTAAATTAGGAACTTTGAGCCCATTCTGTGAACATGAAGGCCAGGCCTTTTCTCCTCTGCTGATAATTATCTCTATCATGCCGAAATTAGAAATGGAGAATGTGTCTTATTTACTAAATAAAGGAAAACAATTTAATATTAGTTGATTAGGTGAAAAAAATAATGGTTTCCTCGTTATCCAGAAATCTTTTTTCTTTTCTTTTCTTTTCTTTTCTATAAAGAGAAAAGACAATGCTTTAGAGTACATTTACATTTTAAACATTTAAAATAGCCTAATAGCAATTGAAATTTCTATTTTTTATTTTACTGTGAACATTTGTTTATTGAAAAAACATAATAAATTCTAGTTATTATTGTAATTATACGTATATCACATTTCTTAGTATTTATGTCAACACACAGAAAAATATATATTTTTTAGTCTATAACCTGGATAGCGAAAAAGTAGCTATTATCTAAATTAGCCAATAGTTTTTAGTGAATTGTCATAAACGGCAAATATAAAACGGTTATTTCACATATAGGTCATGTCTAGTTTATTTTAGTTAACTAACATTTAATTCTGAATAAATGAACGCATTTTTAGTCTTAAGTGGGCGCGCCAGGTGGGACCTCGTGCCCGTCTCTGCCTGTTTACATCTCTACGTGCTGTGCGTCCTGACGTCACATACGACCCCACCCCACCTCGCGCAGCAGCAGCCTAGTTGCAGTGGCAGCTTTGAGCGCAAATTTGCAAGATTGAAGTGGGAAAGCGGGACCGCAAGGATCAGAATAACTCACAACATAAAGAATCCGCAAAGACAGGATGGAGGAAGCCGATCAAGGTAATTGAATTCCTTTGAGAACGTGACATGACATGTCGGCACAGAATAGAAATGCAACAAAACTTTCAGAAGTTAGCTAGCTTGCTTGTTAGCACAGCCAACAGCTGGTAATGGAATAGTGGTTGTTTAATTTCTTTATTTTGATGAATATTGGTAATGTGACAATCAGTCAGGATAGATATTTCCGCGATTTTATTCTGGTTAGAGCAGTTTTTTTACATTATAATTAGTTCGTTATCTAATAATTAATGGTGTTTATAAATGCTGTAAAAACTTATGGAACCACCAGAGCCCGAACATAATCTCCCACTATCCAACTGCAAAACTTGATTTTTATTTATTTATTTATTTTTGTAAATAAGGATGTTTGTGGCTATTTATTTAACTTGCGTGGGCTTCACTTGCTTGCAGCATCGTTGAACCATATGTTAGCTTTAAACACCTGCTGTAAATGTGCTTCTACTCTTTTTTTCATCTCTGTTCTATCGTGCCAATTCCATTAATTGAGTCTGTATTTAATATCTTGCAGATAAACCATGTTTCTACTTTAAGTTATAACAATGTGGCTTGGGAAGTATAATGAATACATAGAATACAGTTAATTGTATATCACATGTTTGATAGTTTTCTTCCTCTTCTTAATCTTCTCATGTTTCTTATTCCCTTTGTGTGATGTCATTCATATGCAGATTTTGGACCTAGAAATGAGAACATATGTTATAGTGGTTATGATAAAGTCATCAGCAGGATCATACTGTGTGTGTGTGTGCGTGTGCATCATACCTGATCATTATACTGTAAAGTTTTTGCCAGTGTGGTCTGTTCTTTCTGATATGATCTGGCCAACTTGGGTTCCTGTTTTGGCCACTGCATCATTGCGTAAATAGTCTGCTCAGACAGCATAGTTTTTCTGCCGTGTGCTATTTTTCCAGCTCAAAATGTTCTCAAAATGTGTTCAGATGCCTGGTGTTGAGGTTATTGTCTGGCAGGAAACGTTGGCCTACATTCTATTGATTTAGACTAGTCTAGTCTAGTCTTTGGTATTTAGTGTATACTAGACTAGATGCCGGAATGGCCTCTATATATGTTTTGATGTAATATTTTACTGAAAAAGTTTAAAACAAATCTATATATGCAAATACGTATTATATTATATTATATTATATTATTATAGGTAACACTTTACAATAAGGTTTAATTAGTTGACATTAGTTAACTTTTTAGTTAACATGAACTAAGAATTAACAATGATTCTAAAGCATGAATTAATCTTAGTTCATGTTTATTTTAACATTTATTAATGCATTATTAAAATCAAATGTATTTGTTAACATTTGTTAATGCATTGTGAACTAGCATGGAGAGCTGAATAATGAACAGCTGGATTTTTATTAACTAACATTAACAAAGATTAATAAATACTGTAACATGTATTGCTCATTGTTAGTTCATGTTAGTTAATACATTAACAAATGTTAACAAATTAGATCTTATTGTAAAGTGTTACCATATGTTATGTTATGTTATATTATATTATCCATTATTGGGGAAAGACTTTTTTTTTTTGCCAATTTTACTGTTTATGATCCTGTTTTTGATCAGCATTGACACTTATTAATATAAATGCAAAATGTTTTACTGCCTTACTGTAAATATATATAATTCTGTGAATATATAATATAATACGTATACTGTAATATAATATAACATAATATAATATAGCTGTTGATTCTCTATACCACTTTTCCTCTGTAGGGTCGTAGGGATGCTTGAGCCTTTCCCAGCTTCTCGGGCCATATATACAAACCCAAGTGTTTCTCAAATCTAGTTCAAATGAAGATGACCACAAGTCAAAAATTTTGGCAAAAAACAGATTTAAGACATTGCCCTTATTTAACTATGTAACAAAGGCCTGGCAGATACAGTCATTTGCGTTTGCGTCTTGGGGAAATGTCATTGACGTCACTGAATGTCACATCGTGCTTGTTTTCATAGTCCTTTCTGACCTCCTGACCATCCTGTCTTCATCCCGGTCACCTCGTCTCCGCCCAACTCCTTGGATCTGAGCAGCCTGTTCTCTCTCATCCCTCCTGGGCTGCAGTGAGTCGGTGAGCTGCCTCCCCAGGAGCCAGAGCCTTCCTGTCTGAATCTTCTGTTCCCCTCCCCTCATCTCTCTCACGCAGGGCTGCCATCTGCTTATTCCTTTTTTCTGCGTGTCCATGTCTTTCTGCAGCTGGTGCCCATGGGCCGTTGTGCAATGTGACAAGCAAAGTGCAGGACAAAGCCTGAGATACCTTTTGTTTGTTTGTTTACCCAAGGTATACTGTCCTAATGAGGTTACTCTAGACTCAGTTCTGACATCTTATGAATCCTATCAAGTGTCAAGAACTCAGTGAATGTGTCTATGATTTGCAGAATGATTTAGCTCTGTTGCATCAGTCAGTCATCAATGGAAAACCTCTCACCCAGGAGAAAAGGGATGGGCAAACCTGTGGATTAGGACATCTGATCTAATACTGTCAAAGTCATACGTTTTGAATTCATAGTTTGCCTCTGCAGTCACCAGTTGCTCATGTTTGCTCAGGTAGATCTGCACACTGTTCTCTTTTTGCTGTCATGGCAACATAGGAAAATAAAAAAGATGAAAGACTAACAGAACTAGTGAGGAATGAGGAAGCTGCAATCAAATCTTCTATAGCCAGTGTTGTTGCGTTTGTTCTGTTATGAATGTGGTCATTGCACATTTTGCTCGAATCCATTCGGTGGACCATTCAGCAACTCAAGGTTGAAAGTTTACTTGACTGCCAAAAGCTAGCAGAGAATTCTTTTGATCTCATTGGTGGAAATTTCCACTCCCGGTGTTTGTTGGTGTGCTGCAGTGTGTAACTCAGTCCAGTCTGCAATGTTATATTATAACAGTTATGCTGTTACTTCTCCATCTTTTTGATGTCAGTTCACTGAAAACATCAGAACTCAAAGTGGAATGTTAGATTCGTGATGACTTGAGTCGGGTCATTTCCGTGTTTTCATGCGAAGTTTAAGTAGCACTGAAATCTTTTTTCCAATTTAATTTTAAAGAAGATATTTCAGATATTGCTCCAAATACTCTTTGTTCTCTCAGGCTTATAGCTACATATTTGTCATTCTTTTCTCTGTCTTGCTCTGAGCGTGTACATACATGGATAAATTACACTACTGTTCAAAGTAAGATTTTTTTTTTTAAAGAAATTAATATTTTTTTTCAATTGGTCAGAAGTAACAGAGACTTTTACATTGTTGCAAAAAATCTATTTAAAATAAATGCTGCTCTTTAAACCTTTTATTCATCAAAGTTTCCACAAAAATATTAAAGGGTTAGTTCTAGGGGTGTGACAAAATTTCAATAGGGCAATATATCTTTGTCCTCCTCCGTGCGATACGAGAATCGATACGCTGGCACCAAATATCAATATATATTTAATAAAATAAGGCGCTCTAAATAGATTTCCCTGCTCCCAGTGTCGCTACTTCATGGCTCCTTGAGGTGGTGCTCAACACATGAATGAGGGAAACGTGAACATGAGTTAACTAGCCTAAGAAAAATAGGTTTTTAACGGGATGGCGGACAGCAGTGTGAGTAAAATAATAGATGCCCCAGCCACGTTTAAGTCCAAAGTCTGGAAAACCTGCACTTAAACCTTTTCACAGGCATTTTATTTTCATAGTTAGACAGATATTGTGATGTATCATTAGGATTAGACAATATATTGATTTTTGCAGAATTGTTGTTTCGTGATATTATTGGTATTGTGAGCCGTGTATCGTATCGTGAGGTACCCTGTGATTCCCACCCCATAGTTAGTTCACCCAAAAATTATAATTTTGTCATTAATTACTCACCCTCATGTCTTTCCAAACCCATAAGATCTTTGTTCGTCTTCGGAACACAAATTAAGATATTTTTTATGAAATCTATGAGCTTTCTGGCCTCCGACAGACTGCAATATTATTAAAATTTTTAAGTACCAGAAAGGTAGTAAAGACATCGTTAAATTAGTCCATGTGACTACACTGGTTCAACCTTAATGTTACGAAGCGACGAGAATACTTTTTGTGCACAAAAAAACAAAAAATAACGACTTTATTGAACAATTTCTTCTCTTCCTTGTCAGTGTCCTACGCTGTTGATATAGTGAACACAGTGCAGCACAGTGCAAAACTGACACAGCTTTGCCATAAAAGGAATAATTAAGGACTAGTTCATGTACAAAATGTTCACCTGAAAATTCTGTCATCATTGAAGTCTGGAATGCACTACATGACTTCCCTCTGTCAAACACACAAAAAAACGTTATATTACAGAATGTTCTGGATGTTCTTTTCCATAATGGACTATTGCTGTTCATTGTTGAGGTCTTAAAAATGAAAAAGCCCCTTAGCTGTGTCCATATGACTTGTGCACTGTATTCCAAGTCTTTTGGAGCCTTGATATGATAGCTTTTTTGGAGAAACAGACCAACATGTACAAAAATAGACCCACATTTAGAAAACAACCAAAAATAAAGATTTAAGTTTTTGATTTGTTCCTCGCTCAAAGCTATTATTATATTGTAAGTTTATGTTACTTGGCCTAAAATTGTGCCTTTTTGGAGCTTGACAGCCCTTAGCCACTTTCACTGTATGGAGAACAACAGAAAGAACATCCTCCTTTTGTGTTTCACGTCAGTCATAAGCATTTTGAATCACATGAGGGTGAGTAAATCATGACATAATATAGATTTTGTGTGTGTGTGTTTTGTGCACAGCGCAAAAATCCACAAAACAGTGTGGTTTATGTTTTCCTGAGTGTCTGTGGGTCTGAATATTGGCTCTTTATGACCACCAAACCAATGCGATATATTTACTGTAATTGTAAAATTTGTTGTGTTGTGGTTGTAATATAAAAAAAACCCCTCACTAATCGCCCAATTCTTTGGTGCAATAACACATTTATTTCACTGATATACTGTTATCTGTGCAAGATCGTCCCTTTGATCACATTTTTGTTTGACATAGTTTGATTGTCACCGTTTCCGAAAGTAATTAAATCAGCAAGATCTTCATTTTCATGTCATAAAACTGAATTACAGTTTTGTCCTTATTTCAAAGGTGTCATTTATCTTATTTATTGTATTTTTCATATAACTGAGAGTTTTGGCCTAATAAAGGTGTGGACTAACATTGCACTGAGGGGAGAAACTTAAGGCCTCGCTGTGACCCTCCATCCCTCTGAACTGAGCCTCTCTGTCATGTGACCGCACAGACAATTTTGAACAGCCAACCTTAAGATTGTGTATTTTCAGTAGAAAATAATGCCCCTCACATACCATGTCAGTAACGTGTTTAGCTAAAATTTCCTTCATTTTCGTATTAGTCATACTTTTGTCAATTCTTACACCCTTTGAAGAAATAAAGTTGCTATTTTCTACGACCCTATAGGCTACTAAACCTTCTCCATTTCCCGCCCATTATTCCCATGCGTATATGTTTGTCCAGGCTGCTAGAGTCGCACTCTGTCCCATGATTCTCGTTTGTTTCAATCACGGGACGCAATGCGCTTGGAATAACCCAGTAATTGATTAGAAGCTGTGGTTTATTAGGTGCTTCAAATGTCCTCTTTGTTTCTTTACTGGGGTGTTTATGTTTTTGAGCTCTCTGAGGTTAAATGCAATTCATACGAGATCTAGTTGACAAGGGTTCCTGATGTTGAAGAGGCACGAGCCCGTTGAAAGGCTTGTCCAACTCTATATGAGGTCATGGGATTCCATGTACATCCTATTATTGGCATTTTGAAGATCACGGACACTCCATGTGGGGTCATGGGAATGTTACTGGGCAACTAGTTACATTGTGTTGTTTAACAAAGAGTTTAATCTAAATGAAATGTGTGATTATTGCTTATTTCCTCTTTTAAATAATACTTCTCGTCCGTTTTTTTAAATGGGAAGTCAAGCATCTTCCTTCATTGAATCTCTGTTCTATTACCGCAGTTTGTTGTATTTTGTCATAGACAGGCACTCCTAACATTGAGGTTACCACATTACTGTGGGGGCTTGTCACGTGATCTAAAACTCTCCCACAATGCACCAGGCCCCTGTAAAGCACTTTAAAAAAAAGGCTTTGTTTGAACTTGCCAACATGTGCTGAAGTGTTAATGAAAATTCATTGTATTAGTTTTGTGTGAAAGTGATTTGGCATCCAAAGGAACATAAATTACATTTTGCCAATGGTTGCAGATTGCATTCAAGTCTCTATTTGAACATCTGCAGGCTTTTGTTGTGCAATTTAGTCTGGATGGAAGCCAACAAGGACTTTGGTGAAAGGCAAATATCCGGGTACTAACCTGCACACAGTAGTGCGGAGGCGTCAAGGTTCTGTCGTCCTAGACGTGCGAGGTGAATGTGTTTGGGTGATAATTGACACGCAAACACATACAAGCGCACGTGTTTTTGTCACTGCTTGGCTCTTGTACGCCCATATGAATACAGCTGAATAGAGTCTCTGTGACTCTCATTATAACCTGATTCTTTGTGTCTCTGTCTGACTGTTCTTGCTGATCTCTACTGGAGAGAGCAGACCCATCCCATGTAAGACAGCTACTGTAGTCTGGAACGACTGGTAGTGATGTGTAATTCCAGCTCCTCAGGGGCAGAGCTGAATAGAGGGTGTGTCATACATAGCATGTGTGTATTTTAAAACCAGAGGAAATGAAAACTGGACTGGAAACGGAGGGTGTTGTGCTTGTGTCAGGTGTTTCCGCACCACTAGTGGCACCAAATGGAATTCCAATGATTTTGTTGGCAATATTATGAATTTTGTGATGATTTGAGCATGCTTTTTATTTGACTATTATGTCTTGTGATTTTTGTCAGCGTTGATTTAATAGCATCTCTGATTTAAACTTAAGAGTTGCATTATTGGTTGAGCCGGTGTTGCTATATCAAGCTGTTTAAACAAACAGAGCCATGTAGTAGTGTTTACACATGTAGGCATGTGCTGATGGTGAAATTCTGCCGATGGCAATAAATATTTACTTATTACAATATTTATGACAACAATAAAATTAATATATATTACAATTATTATAGTAGAAGTAGTATTATTATTATTATAGTAAAATATTTAAAATAAACATTTTATTTATTTTGTTTTATTTTTAGTTACCATGAAATTAAAATTGACATTTTTTTAATGGAATTTTGCAGTGATTTATTTTAAATTTTATTTATATGTGGATATATCATCTTTTTTTTAAATTAATGCGCCCTTGTCATCTTTAATGAAAAACATTATTTTCCCTTCCCCCTCGCAATGACATCTCTGATGATGTGTGCACCAGTACAAGGGTGGGACAATAATCTATCCTCTCTAACAATCTGTCGCTCACATGAGATCGCAGCAATTAGCAAACGACAATGATCAAATGATCCTATCAATTCCCAATGGATAAAATCAAGTTCCTTCCTAAATTTCTTTTTTTTATTGTTCGAGAAGCATTTCACTCGGATATACTTAAAGTGCCCCTGTAGTCAATAATTGTATCCCTTAACTTATCTTTGATCACCAAAATGACATTTAAAAAAAAAAAATTCCTGTGAAAAAAAAAAAAATTCTTCATTCCTTGAATGTAACTCTACACCCTTGCCTCATTTTATATACACAGATCAATGAATATGCAAATTAGCCCCACCTCAACTCGCTCACACCAGCTCAGAGATCCACTCGGTCAACTTACTGAGCTAAACGCTGCACACTGATATCGCTTTTTACAACATTGGACTGTAATTTTACAACACATAATGGTAATTAATATGATTAGCCTTTCGCTTGACTATGTGTCACATGTGCACTCTGTTCTGGACTCATTGTTGGACTTGTTGTTGTTCCATTTCCCACCACCAGTTAATCACCATGGCAACTGATCACCACAATCATCACACCCAGCTGTTCCTAATCACCCTCCTTGTTATCCCTTGTATATAAGCCCTGTGTTTCCAGTCCTGTGTTGTCTGGTATTGCTCATGTTATGTTGGTATATGTTCCTGTGGATTCCTGTTTATCTCCTAGTAAAGTCTTATAGTAACTCTATCTCCTTGTCGTGCGCTTGATGTACCAGCTACCGTAACACTATGTTATCAAATGGCTAATAATGTGCTGCTAATGTTACACAAACCATGTTACCGTTCGCCATGTCAGAGTCAGTCAGTTGCTTTCTAGCAATCGGTATCCTTAAAAACGCTTTGAACAACTCAGAACATCAGTGGAGAAAGGCATATAGTTCATCATACGCCCGCCATATTGCTAAATCTGCACAATTTTTCATATCAACAGAAAAATATACTGGGATAACCTGGCCTCTCTCAAGACTCACCTGCTAGTTCGCTGTTAATGATATGCTAAAGCCCGCCGGCACGTTGACTTGATTGGTTACAAGGTAGTTTGTGATGTCACAGACACCAGAGATTTCAAACCGCGGGTTTGAGACTGTCTTTTTTTTTCACTGCAGTTTTAAGGAGAAAATACTCTTGACTTATGAATTTGCACATTATGAGATTGCCTTATTAAGAACCACATAGACATAAAAACAACATTAAAAACATGATTTTCACCACAGGGGGTCTTTAAGGAAGAAATCAGTAAGAAAAGTTGGTCGCAATTTCTGGCATTCACATTTTATTAAAATAAAATGTGAATGGGTTTTGTTTCTGTTTTCGATTAACTGGTTTGCAGATTTTGCCAGATGGTTGCTTAGATGGCCATCAGTATTTTTGTGGCTCTGATAATTAATCTGCCAGCTATTTGATTATTTTAAAAACAATATTAAAAAGGCTGTTATATTTGATGAGCAGTAATTTGTAAAAAAAAAAAAAAGAAAAAAATTATATATATATATACACACACAGTACTGTGCAAAAGTTAGTTAGTTGGTTAGCACGTTAATATTTTAACAGTTATTTATATATTTTTCTGTAGTGTACAGCTTTCCTGTAGCTCAGTGGTTAGAGCATGGCACTAGCAATGCCAAGGTCATGGGTTCGATCCCAGGGATTGCACATACTTCGATACAAATGTATAGTATAATGCAATGTAAGTCGCTTTGGATAAAAGCGTCTGCCAAATGCATAAATGTAAATGTAAATGTAAATGTAAATGTAGTGTGTTGGTAGGAAATATCCGTTTACATTTCCAAACATTCCTTTTGCCATTAATTGTAATAATCCAGTGAGATTTTTGTGTGCAGATGGAGTCTGACAGCAGCAGCCAGTACACAGAGATCTGATCTCACCATCATCGAGTCTGTCTGTGATTACATGGGGAAAAAAAAGAAAGAAAAAAACTGAGACAGACTAAATCCAAAAAAACACGGCAACGTCTCCAAGATGCTTGAGGAAACCTACCTCTAAATCTACAGTTCTGTGAAAAGTTTTAGGCACTTGTGTAAAAATGCTGTAAAGTGAGGATGCTTTCAAAAATAATGTCATAAATTTTATTTATCAGTTAACTTCTATTAACTAAATCAAATCAATATTTGGTGTGACAACCCTTCGCGTTTAAAACAGCTTTTGTCCTAGGTACACTTGCACATAGTTTTTCAGGAGGCAGGTTTCTTGAAGTGTCAAGGTTTTGTTTAGTCTGTCTGTTTCTTCATGTAATCCCAGATGGACTCGATGATGGTGAGATCAAAACTCCCCGTGGAGCATACCAGCTGTTGTCAGACTCATTGTGTATACATAAATCTCACTGGATTATTACAATTAATGCAAAAGGAATGTTTGGAAATGTAAATGATATTTCCTACTGACACACTACAGGAAAAGATAGAAATAACTGGCTTAAAACCATTTTTTGTGTGAAAATACTAACGTGCCTAAGACTTTTGCAAAGTACTGTATGTGTATGTAGACAGTGTACACGCCAATATTTACAAGAACTATACACATGCATGCCATTTCTGTTATTTTTTTTAATTAATCATGATCTTCTACGGTTTGATAAAACCTATAAAATCTGCATTCCACAATATAATGCAGCATGGATGGAATATGTTTGCAGTATAATGGTGCCGAAGACCCATGAGTGTGCGTTGGCCTTTAGGGATCAGCACTTCTGAATGTCTTGCGCTTGGCTGAATCCATTTCAGTCTGTAATGGTTTGTTCAGCTGGTGTATATCCGAAACGGCACGGAGGCCCTTTATAATGGATTAGCGCTGTAATCTGGGCCACCACAGATTACAGCTTCCTTTCGTGGGCTTGCCCCAGTGTCATGTGACCAGGGGACAAATGGATCTTCATTTCCCATGGATGATAAGATAGATGGAGGGGGCTGAGCACAGTAACAGCTAAAGACGATTGCTTTTTTCAGACCTTGAGAATCTGGCACTTTTACAGGATTGTCAACAATCCCTGTAAGGACCGTTGAGATTACAGCTGGGAGTGTCGGCTCGTGACAGAATTAGATCGCTCTAGAGAGGTAACTTATTAACGTGCTGCCGTCGTTGTCTTGGGCCGGACATCATGTGAGCCAGCAGCTGCCCTGCTAGCACTGCAGGATCCGCAAAACACACTTATACTCGCAACCGTAGCTAGCAGATAGGACAATTGGCACAGTGATCCTAACACACTCTGTCACATGAAATCACTTAGTGTCCAGGGAGCTTCCTGTTCATAGGCAGCATGGAGGAACCTGTCGAGGAGTACAAGTCTCCGTTCAACTTTGAGCAGGGAGTGAACACCAGCTACCTCTACCTGTCACCCAAAGAGAATTTCACTCCCCCTGGCTCACCCGTACCATCGCTCAGAGGTAACTGTGTTTGTTCAGGTGCTGAGTGGATGTGTGTGTTTAGGTGTGGACTGGTGTTTGTCAGTGTAACAAGCAGTGTGACGGAGATAGAGACAAAGAATGTTATTGAAAGTACGGGAGAGCCCTCTTCCTGTCAGTTGCTGATGCTTTGGAGAGGCTCAGCCGTCAGGAGCAGATGCTGTTCAGGTGGGCGTCCCAAACACCAGGCTAGTGCAGACTCAGAAAGTGCCATCTCTACTAGCCATTCTCTCTATTATTTTTTTTATTATTTATTTTTTCTCCCCTGAGGTCTACATATAATTGTAGTAATTTGTTTGTGCCTAAAACACATTTTAGTCATATTTTAGTTTTCCATGCCATTTTATATCTCTTTGGCTGTTTGAATTCAGGGGGGTATTCCAGAAAGCAGGTTAAGTGACATACCTGGGTATGTTTAAGCGTAAGTAAGCGGATAACCTCAACTTTCGGTTCCAAAAACTGAGGTAACTTTCAGGGTATGTAAGTAGCCATATCAACTTACTCTTTGAGCATAACCTGTTATTAGCGAGGCCTTAGGTTATTAGTTTGCTTAAGAGGTATTCAGATGCGTGTTATATAATTAATATAGTTATTTTAATGTAATTAAATTTGTTATATAATTACAGTTTATTATATATATATATATAAGCACTATTATAAAGCGGAAATGTTTCAATGTTTATTCAATTCTAATATATGTATTTATTTTATTGTCATCATGCTTTCCTGTAGCTCAGTGGTTAGAGCATGGCACTAGCAATGCCAAGGTCATGGGTTCGATCCCAGGGATTGCACATACTCAGATACAAATGTATAGTATAATGCAATGTAAGTCGCTTTGGATAAAAGCGTCTGCCAAATGCATAAATGTAAATGTAAATCTCACACATGGATTTTTTCCTTTTTATAACGGGACGTTTTCTATGCTATAATTTCTATAATAAAATACATATGTGATATCTTATTAAATAATTAGCATCAAACAAACAATATAATTCTTATTCTCAGTGAATAAAGATTACTTATTAAATGAAAAGACTGGAAAAAATTATTGCACAATCACCAAGTAGGCTATGTAAACCGGCATTAAACAAAAGAAGAAGGAAGTAGAATGGCGCGCTTTTTCTTAGCATCTGTTTCCATGGTGAATCATCGATTCGTCACTCTGTTGAGAATGTCCAGGAACAGCACAGAGTTTGGCGAACTTGCCTACACATAATAGTCAGTTCTTCTGGTGCTTAAGGTTAATGGTATCTATCTTGCTTTCTACTTATTACCTTGCCGAGACTGGGTGGGCCAAGTTTCTGATCACTCAATTGGCATAACTGATGTGTAAATTTTGACATTTATGTGCAGATTTGATTTTGGAGGTTAGTTTCAATAAATGGTATTTTTGCACTAGGAAGTTTTGAGTTCTGAAAATACAGTATGTTGCACAGATATTCAAAATCAAATTTTTTTTTTCATATTATGGCAGATAGATAAATGGCCAATATTAAAATTATATTCTGTTTTGTCACTAAAAACAATTTTTTTTTTCTCATAATATACGTTAAATTTTTTTATTTAAATTTTTGTTTGAAGCAGTTCAAAGAATCAGCCTCTAAACCCCTCCTTTCCGTGAGCCTACACATAAGATAAACATTATGCCAGATGTGTACAGACTTTTTTGTCATAACTATTAACTAAGAAAAATGTCTATATCATTGTTTGACATTACAATGGGTGTTTAGTGTTTACAGAGAGAAAACTTTGACTAGTTAGCGTGGACTAGCATCTTAACATCCTACTACAATACAGATAGAGCTTCATACAACTGTAATAATAAAAACACAGGAAAAAAACTGTTTGTTTTGTATGTTGTAAACTCCCACGTTAGCCGAGCACAAACATGAATACCTTTATAATGCATTAGACTTTGTAAACAAAAGTCGTGCTCCATCCTTGATCATTACTCCAAGTAATAAGACAGACAAGCTGCATTAATCGACACATTTTTAGACAATATTGGACCCACATCTGAATAGCAGAACTACAGAAACGTGAGTTAGCCAGTTAGCAGGAGACATACAGACTAGAGTGTACGTTACACAACATAACATACAAAACTACGAATTTTGAACGATTGCTAGAAAATATAAACATCAGTTATTAATCATACTTACAGGTTGAGATTCAGAAGAGCAAGCTTGTCCAAATAAACTGGTCATTGATCCATATTTTAAGACCAAGCGTTTTGTAAATCCTGCGTTAAACTCACTGAGGTTTGAGAAGCAGTCGTCAGTAAAATGACGGGAACACAACAAAAGTTTGTACTGCTGTGGTATTGTTGAAAAAATGAATTTTCCCTGGCGTCTGCACGTGCAATAAGTGGGCGGGCAATATGCTAATGTTTTGTTGTGACGTCACAACAAAACAGCTTGGGATTCATTTTACAAACGACTCGTTTAATTGACTCAGAGTCGACGCTTACTTTTGAGAGACAATAACTTTATATACGGTGCACTTTCAGATTTAAAACTTTGCAGGATGTTTTCATTCACTTAGAGCTATGTTACACACTACATGAAAGGAAATTTTTAAAAATTCATAATAGGGGCACTTTAAAGATTTAACAGTTTTGAATTATTAGTGTATTTAACTAAATAACTTTAAGTGATTGTTCAGTGATGGTAAAGGTAATCTAAATGTAAAAATCTAAAATGAAAATAGCATGCACAATTAAATATACAATAATCTTCCTATATGGATTAATAAAAAAATAAAATAAAAACTCTAGTATGGACTGATAACTGATGTTACTGTTATACTGTGCATCCCTGTATGTTTCATATTACATCAAACACTTTTATTAAAAAATTAAAATTGCCTACCACATGATATGGCCCTTTTAAAGAAACAGAACCGCAGTGCAGGGCCCTTTAACAAACATTGATTGAATTAACAGGACAACAGGTCTGAACTGGCACATACTCAATGACAAACACTTAACCGTTCCGTACAGTAAAACTGTNCTAATAACTTTAAGTGATTGTTCAGTGATGGTAAAGGTAATTTAAATGTAAAAATCTAAAAATGAAAATAGCATGCACAATTAAATATACAATAATCTTCCTATATGGATGGATAAAAAAATAAAAATAAAAATAAAAACTCTAGTATGGACTGATAACTGATGTTACTGTTATACTGTGCATCCCTGTATGTTTCATATTACATCAAACACTTTTATTAAAAAATTAAAATTGCCTACCACATGATATGGCCCTTTTAAAGAAACAGAACCGCAGTGCAGGGCCCTTTAACAAACATTGATTGAATTAACAGGACAACAGGTCTGAACTGGCACATACTCAATGACAAACACTTAACCGTTCCGTACAGTAAAACTGTATCTATAAATTTTTCCGTGGCCAGCAGTGTCAGTATAATGCAGTTAAGATGTTAATCACTAAATGGAAGAGCGGTGAGCTTGGTTAACAAATTACAAGTGTGTTTACACAGGGCCCTCAATCTCATTATACAGAGAGGTCAATGATCAAGCCTGTGAACCATCATGGCACAACAGGATTGGAAATATTTCTTTTTATATGGTGATTCGTGAGATGGCGGCCATTCGTAATCTTGTTACTGTGTATCTGGAAATCTACGTGTGGAGAAATCACTTCAACTAGAGGACAGATGTTGATGTTGAATCACAAATGTATCAACAGGAATTGTGAGAGTAAAGCTGGTGATGAAATAGGGATGTCTGAACAAATCTGAAGTGCTTTCATCACAGCTCGTCTTAGGGGTTGGAAAGAATTGAATTACTTTCTTTTTAATGTCCATATTGATTTTTATTTATTTATTCATTTGTTTTTCCGACCACCGCAAATTTTAAGCCAATATGTCACATGAATTTACAAAAGTTATTTCTAACATTAAAAAACGGATTCCGAAACGATAAAATAACTTTTAATTTGTTAAATTAAATGATATGGTCTTGAAAAAGAGTGCGTGAAAGTTTGTGTATGATAGGTAGTATATTGCGTCTCGGTTTTGCAAAGAATGAGCCACAAATGTTGTTTGCATTGAACCTGGTTATACTGCAAAACAACTCCATAGATGAACCTTGATTTCATCCCTGCTCAAGTTCAGTATGAAGTTCAGGCATTGGTTATAGTCATAATTACCATGCAAGTGATGTCATGTGAGTACTGCTGTAAACCACTCAACTGTTTCAAACCGACCGTTGAACTTGGATGACACTCAAGTCAATATTCCTTTCCCATGATGAATGAATGTGACACCGGTGTCAGTGCGATAGTGTGTAACTTGGAGCGTACTATAACTTTCAGCAGATGTAGTTTAAAAATAAGTATGTTTTGAGAGATAATGGTGTATCAAATAGACATTGTGAAAGTGAACATAGAAGGTGGGAAACACTTTAATTTATTCAAACTGCTAATTACTGCTACTAATTTTGGAACATTCACCTTCCCACTTTGCCAAAACTCTGTTCATTTTAAGAAAGTAACCAGTTCACATTTTTTTTTTCTCACTTTTCTCAAGCTCCTCACTTTTGTTGCTAATTCCCTTTGTAGTAAGTTTAAGTGGGAGGCCAGCCTACCAGTTTTTCCAGAAATACCAAACAAGCTGCTTACAAATGAGTTGCACACCTTCCTCATGTGATGCAACTTTAAATGCAGCAAGTTTCTTCCTCAAAACACGTTTTGAACCTCCCAGCTGCAAGCTGAGACCTGAATCTCAGATTTGACCTTTATTGAAGGTCCATCCATCAATTAGGTCCATCAAATGGACTTGATTATGGACTTTGATTATTATTATTATTTATTCATTTATTTAATTTTTTTGCTAACTAACACAGAAAAGGCTGATTCTGTCAAAGCTCTGGGATCAGTGTTTAACAAAGTGAATGGTCTTATCAGGTTATTCTGTTAATCCAATAATCGTGGGAAGCACAAAAACACTGATTTGGCTAAATGAGAACAAGGACATCAGCTGATAACATTACAGTGTACTATACGGTGCAGTGCAGATCTATTCATTCAGGGCTGTCATATTCTCGTCAGTTTGATTGACACTGCTGAATTTTTGGCCTTTCTTACTAGTTATCAGCCCACTGAATGGTGTCATCCAGGAGTTTTATTATTTATTTTGTATTTCCATGCCATGGGCTGTCAGTGGAGGCATCAAAGCACATCTTCCAGACATGTGTGAGCCCTTGGGTGGGTGTCCATCATGTGAAAAGCACCTTTATAAAGTTTTCAAGTTCTTTGGCACATGACTTTTCTGTGCCCTCCTCATCTTCCTTTGTTTTTCTTTCCCGTCCTGGTCTGATGTCTGATTCAATCTGTAAATCAGAACCTGAATCTTTCTTACCACTCACCACTGACCTAACAGGACTTGCACTCAGTTCAACTTGATGTGAACTAAAACTTAATTGACGTTAAAATTTATATCACAAAGGATCAGTGGAATTTGTTTCCAGAACTTCTAATAGGCTTCACTATAAGAAAGGCCATTTCTGCATCAGAATGCAAAAATAAAAAGGTGATTTGCCACTGACAATGTAACTTTATATTAATTAAAAAGTTAAAAGATTAAAAAATGAATACAATGTGACTTAACTTTTTTCTCATAATGGTAAATTTCTCACAGTATGACTTTATAATTATGACTTCTCATAATTGTAAATTTTATATATGTGTAATTTAATTTTACTGTAATTGCGACTTTTCTCGTAATTGTAAATTTATATATCAGTATGACTTATTGTAATTGCAACTTTTTTTTCTCGGAATTGTGACTTAATATCTCACAGTGACTTTATTATATTTGTGATTTATTTTTATTTTCTCTAAATTGTAAATTCATATATCAGTGTAATTTTATTTCCTGTAATTGCGACTTTTCTTGTAATTGTAAATGTATCTCACAGTATGACTTGTATAATTCCGACTTTTTTTCTTAATTGCAACTTTTTTTCTCTGAATCGAAACTTTATCTCACAGTGACTTTATTATAATTGACTTTTTTTCTTATTGTAAATTCATATAGTGTAATTTTATTACCTGTAATTGCGACCTTTTTCGTAATTGTAACTCACAGTATTATTGGAATTGCAACTTTTTTCTCGTAACTTTATATCTGTGTAATTTTGTTTCCTGTAATTGCAACTTTTCTCATAATTGTAACTTTAAATCTCATAGTGTGGTTTTATTTCTTGTAATGTGACTCTCATTATTGTAACTAAATATCAGTGTGACTTTCTCATAATTGTAACGTAATTACTAGAAATAGGCCTATATCTTATTGTTTTTTCTCTTTTTTGTAATTGTAATTTTCAAATTCAAATGATTTTATCTTCAGATCTTTATAGTTTTTAATTTAATTTCTCATAATAGCAACTTTTTTCTCGTAATTGCAATTTTATTTACAGTGTGACAAAGTATCTCACCATTTCATTGCCCTTTGTGGGGTTAAAAAATGCAGCCTTTTCTTAGGCCAACAATTTCATTAGTATTCATCACCTTAAAATATTTGATAGTGTATGTCTTTGTTTTTGTAGGGACCCAGGGGCCAGACTTCATCCCAGAAGTAGGCGAAGATGCAGTGGATGCAGTACCCTGTTCACCCTGCATGGCCCTAACTGAGAAAGAGCAAGCAGAGCTCTGCAGTGAACTAGCTAAGGTCGGCATCCTTCAGTCCAGTTATATTTCAGATTCAGTCTCTACATCTCTGCAGCCATTCAATGGCTGAGATTCTCTCAGGACCAAGTGTGGTTGATTCTTCTCAAGGCTAAACTCATTTTGCAATGCCTACTTTCTTCCCTGTTTTGACACATGCTGTGTATGTTACATCTTGTAGATGGACCAATCTCTTATGGATAAACTATATTAGCGATTTACATTTTTGAGTCTTACCACACTTTTCCATGATGAATTTTTCAATCTTGTTTCCCTACAGGTGGAAGATGAGATCCAGACTCTTTCTCAGGTGCTAGCGGCCAAGGAGAAGCAGGTGGCGGAGATCAAGAGGAAGCTGGGCATCACTCCACTCAACGAGTTTAAACAGAACCTAACCAAAGGCTGGCAGGAAGTCACCACCTCCACTGCGTACGTGCCCTCACTCGCCTCAGGCATCTGCGTGCCGCCCGCCGCCTCTCGTACTGCTGCGGAGGAGCGGCACCATCTGTCAATGCTTGTGCTGTGCATTCACACTTGCTATTTGACTGAATAACATTAAAGAAGAACAGTTGTGAACATGCTTGACTTTATTAGCTCACTCCAGCTGTTAGAATTGCATGATCTTGTGTTTTATGGTTATGTTGTGCTGTTGGTAAAAAAAATTTCTCTACACATCTGCCCCCCATCTGTGCTGGACAGATATAAGAAGACCTCAGAGACCCTATCCCAAGTGGGTCAGAAGGCAACGACAGCATTCTCCAGCGTGGGCTCAGCCATTAGCAGAAAGCTGGAGGACGTAAGGTGAGAAGGGAAATTGAAAGTACTTGTCCAAGTTATCATCCTTTGATTTAACTATCCCTTGTACCTATTTGACCTAGTAACTAATGAATGAATACTCACTAATACCTACTAATAATGTCTGTTCTAAACCACTTTGGTTACGTTCACACAGCAACAGATAACGGTTTTCACTCCTCTTTGGAGTTATTTTATGAAAATAAGTGAAGGTGAACTACTTGAAGGAATCACAAGTGCATTTTGAGAGCAAATTTGGGAGGTTTTGTGTTCAGAGAATGAAACAACTCCTGTTAAATGCTGGGTGGAGGTTTTGACCACATATATGAGAGGATGTGTTGTAGGAGTATTCTAAAATTCCACAAAATTAAATCCTTAGGCTTAAAGGGATAGGTCACCCCACCCCCCAAAATATTTGTCATCAATTACTCACCCTCCTGTCATTACAAACCCATAATACTTTTGTTCATCTTCAAAATGTAAATTGCATTTTTAATGAAACATTATAGAATTCTGTCACTCCATTGAAAGTCCATGTAACCAAAACTGAGCTTCTGTTCTCTTTGACTCAATTGAACATTTTGATATGTGCTTTATTTATCTGTCAGTGTGTTTACAGGCATTATTTGAGACAACTCAATTCAGTTATCGGATCATACAGACAGTATTCAGTCTGCTTCATCTGTGTGAGCGTAGCCATTGTGATCCCCACTTATACATACATGTGCCTTTAGCATAACACTACTGGACAAAATGGCAAAGGACTGAATGTTGCACCCACACACAGTGGAATTACCAAAATTGAGGTAGAATAAAACCATTAACCATAGACACCCACATCATATACTGAAGTCAAAGGAATTGACATATGCTCAATTTCACCATCTTACGACATTCTTGCTGCAACGCTGGCAACATTGTTAACTGTTTTCGCTAATGACACCTCTGCCATTTACAGATTACAGTCATTTTCCAATTCTTTTGGGTAAGACTGTTTACAGTGGCTTCAAACAAAAGCCGGTTATTTTGGCTGCTACACCTCTTCGTAGTGTGATGAATGGTTTTATAGTGTGGTGGCATGTACTTAGAGGTAGTGCTAGTCTCCCATTTCTTCCCCTGCGTGTTTCAACATTGCATGCATACTGTTTCTTCTCAAACTTTTGCTTTAAAGGGTTAGTACACCCAAAAATTTAAAAAATTTAATCAATTATTCAACCTCAAGTCGTTTCAAACTCGTGAGACTTTCATTCATCTTCAAAACTCAAATTAAGATATTTTATATAAAATCTGAGAGATTTCTGTCCCTCCATTGACAGTCCACACAACTGCCATTTTTGTAGCTTCAAAAAGTTCATAAAGAGAAGAGATTGTAAAACTAATCCATATGAATTGAGTGGTTAAATCAAACTTTTCTGAAGAGACTTGACATCTTTATATGATGGACAGATTGAATTTAGGCCTTTATTCACGTATAAACATTGATCAGTGAATATAAACAGAATATCAACCTAACTGAACTTTTTGAAGCTTCAAAGTAGTAGTTGCGTAGACTGTCAATGGAGGGACAGAAATCTGTCAGATTGCTTTAAAATACCTTAATTTGTGTTCCCGAAGATTAACAAAAGACTTAAGGGTTTGGAACAACATGAAGATGAGTAATTAATGACAGAATTAAAATTTTTGGGTGAAATATCCCTTTAATACATAAATGTATCATTTTACGTCATTTACTCCAAACCCATATTACTGTTACCGTATTACCATATTTCTGTACTGTATTACTGTATTTTTGTGTTCAGCAGATGAAAAACGATCAAGTTTGGAGTAAATGGTGACAATTTTCACTTTTAGGTGAACTATTCCTGTAACTAAAAAAACAAAAACAAAGTATTATGCTTTTTAAATTGATTTTATCATCAAAGATTGAGTGAAATAGTTAATAAGATGATTTCCCATCAGCCTTATGCAAAGACTTGATTTTTCTCCTGCTTTTTGTCTAAAAAGCAGCATCATCTCTCATTGTTTCTCAGCATTCTTCATAGTGTATGTGCTCGTATTCCCACACAAATCTATCGCTCTTCTGGCTGTCGCTCTGCTAAACATATCATCCCCCCTGACAGTGATGCAGACATGGTTAAACCCTGTTTATTCCCTGCTAATTCTCTCACACACCCTGTTCCTCCAAACTGGGCGTCCCAGCTGTGGTGTGAATCCGAGTCAATGATAGCGGTAATAGTCTTAAACCCCTTATGGATTAAAGCCTTATACTCTTACTCAATTTCACACAGCATGAAGGGCTGAGGTGTTTTTTCATGCTGATTATAAACTCATAGACGTGTGTCGGTGCATGACTATAATTTCCCTTCTTGTAATGCGTCTAATACTCACAGCTTTAGCTAACTCCTATTTGCTCTTCTTTGCTGCTGATGGATAGTATACGCTCCATACAACATTCGGCTAGCATGCCAGTGATGAGGTAAGGAACAGTTCTGACAGACCCACATAATCCTCTGCATTTCACAAGAATACTTGATTCTGATTGGACAGTTGTGGCATTCTGTGGTCAAACATATTTTAATACATTTCATTAGTTAAATATTTGCAAAACCCTCAGACAGACGTAATGGGTGACCAATATTAACTAATCATTTATGAAGAAAAAATAAATTGTCAGAATATGGAGATGCGAGTTTTCTGCCCGACAGTGACGATATTTTAATTTCTATTAAAGGGACAATATGTAATTTTCCGCCACCAGAGGTCGCTTATTCAAAACAAAAGCCTTGCTTGATGATGCCTTGATTTTGCGGAATCATAGGAGGTGTTGTCTTCACGTCTACAGCCAGTGGAAAAGAGTCCGATGGGACTCGGGCAGAAATCATATATTCATGGATGACATAATGCATTAAAGATTTATTAACATTACTGTAGTACGAAGCAAGGTGTGGCTGAAAGCCGTTGGAGCGGAATGAGGCCGCTTGAGCAATTGCTAATAAGAGACAAGCACGACACATGGCTCGAGAGCAGCGGAACTTTTATTATGCCACAGACGAGCGCTTCCTTTTCTTCCGGTCCATCGAATGTGGGGCAACGCAGCGCTGTTTTATCATCTTAGATACATTTGTGTGTCGAAAGTTGTTATAATGCTACTCTGTGCATTCACTCGGCGGCTAGTATGAGACTCTTGTTGCACACTGCAGATCGATATTAGGCATGGTAAAACATGGTACTCGCGGTAAATCAAGAAAACGAGATTCAAACAACAAGAATTTCTGTGTTGAGCTATACAACAATGATCAGTTTTCTGACAATGAATGTATCCAAACAGTTGCTCACCTGTCTACTAAAACAATATATTAAAGCATCTTTGCTGTGTACATGGTTTCTACAAAAATAAAACGGGAAACTGAGGGTAACGCGGGTATGATGTCATTAATAGGCGACGCACAGACATGAGCCGTGTCCTGGTTAAAATTGTTTATTTCTCTGGATTTAAACCTTTTTCTTTCTTTCTTTTTTTTTTTTACATTTGGGATAATGTAAGTACACAAGTCAGCAAATTATATAACATTGTTCTAGTGGTTTTTGGATATTTTAATCCAGAAATCTTACATTTTGTGCCTTTAATTTATAAAGTAATTATCTTACA
>RJVU01057109.1:8154919-8192307 GCA_003731715.1 Anabarilius grahami
TATCTTACAGAGTTTGACAGATTAAAATAATAATCATTATATATTTTATATATATATATTCTCCTCATTGTAATTGGGACCCCCCTGGATGTGCGAGCATAGGCACGTGCATAGAAAATATATATGCGGTGTTGGCTCAGATTGTGGCCTAAATGAATCTTATAAAGCAGCATAATTTTGTGTCATACTGTTTGGAAAGCTATCAGGATTGTGTCTGATACTTAAGACTGTTGCCTACATATGCAGCTCTTTAGGTTTTAAACCACAGCTATAGTGGATGAAAGGCTGCAGAACATTTGATATACTGGCACCCTTTTTGCTCCATATTGATTGTGAAGTGTGAAGATTCAGTCTGTTTTACATCATTATCACGTCTCTTGCAGGAACACACCCACCTTCAAGTCATTTGAGGAGAAAGTGGAAACCTTAAAGGTGAAGCAACAAGGATAATATCAACACTGACCCTTTTTACATCTGGTATAAAGATGCATTTTGGTAAATTTGATCACAAGTAGACAACGCTAAATACAGGTTTAAATGGGGTCTAAAATGTTTTGAGCTTGTCCATTTTCATCCACTTCCAGATGTAGTCAAACGCATTCGACCGGATTGCTTTCGTAATGTAAACGCACTAGCCAGACAGGATTTAAACTTTGTTGGCTGAAGACTCAAATTTGGTTTGAAGACAAAAAACATACCAAGCACAAAGTTCTTTCACCATTCCTGATTTCTGACACACACTCACACGCGTTTGGCATGGTCTTGCAGCTATCAGAGCAGAAACTAAAGCTGATGCTCTCTGTGTTTTTCCGTTGTCTCCGGGCACGTTCTTATGTAAATTGCGTGAGCTTATTTTGTCCATTAGATTGAAAGATCAGTAAAACCCCATACGTTTACCCGCCCATAGACCCTCCCCTTGAAGAAATCAGGACAGAAGTGGTTGAAAGTGGACAAAAGAGACCAGGTGTAAATGGGTTTGTGTCTCCCTCGTCTACTTGTGATCTGATCGACCAAAGCGCATCTTAAAGGATTAGTTCACTTTCAAATGAAAATTAGCCCAAGCTTTACTCACCCTCAAGCCATCCTAGGGGTATATGACTTTCTTCTTTCAGATGAACACAATCGGAGATATATTAATAAATATCCTGACGCATCCGAGCTTTATAATGGCAGTGAGCGGGATCAACGAGTATGAGCTGATGAAAGTGCTTCCATCCACATCCATCCATCATAAACATACTCCACACGGCCCCGGTGGGTTAATAAAGGCTTTCTGAAGCGAAGCGATGCGATAATAAAATTCAAATTACAAAAAGAACTGATGTCGTGTCAGTTAAGACGTAGGACATAGCATAAGCTCTTTGAACTGCGAGAGTTTTACACTTTCTTCGTAAGTAGAATACGGAAGGCGGTCTGGCGGAAGCTAGATATTTTACTTCATAACTTGTTAAATATGGATATTTTTTTTTACACAAAAGCATTGCTTTGCTTCAGAAGGCCTTTATTAACCCCCCAGAGTCATGTGGGGATGTATGTATGTATGTGTATAATGGATGTATGCCATTATAAAGCTCAGATGCGTCAGTATATTTATTAATATATCTCCGATTGTGTTCATCTGAAAGAAGAAAGTCATATACACCTAGGATGGCTGTGTATGCGAGTTGAAAATTTCGAAAATCCCAGTCTCATTTCTGACTTTACAGACTAAGATAAGCCCGACACCATCGACAGGAGATATTGAAGAGGTTTCAGACTCCACACCTGACGGAGAGCCAGTGGTTAAACAGCCAGAGGGAACGTTTCCACCAGATCAACAACCGCACTGAGGATCCACCCTCAAACGCTTCTCTCTTTTGTACCTCCTGTTCTCCTCCTTCCACTTCACAGCGGTACTTCTGCATAGTTACAGTGAGCTTTGCTTTGTGGCCACTTTTGTCTACCGGAGTCTGGTTCATCTCCAGACGGGACGTGGTAGTCCTACACTGGAGCAGATGTGTCAGAATGTGAGATGTATGTTCAGGCTGTCCTTCAAAAGGTCCCTTTTGAAGAAAAAGTCATTATAAAAATTTGAATTTCCTTCTTTGTGTACATCTACATCCAACTACTTAAAATCGCCAGCCAAATTAACCAAATTTCTTTGTGTATAGTTATTTTTCCATTTCATTTTTTTAAACAAATGCCAAAAAAAATGCAGAACATGAGTTCTGTCTCTAAGTGTGTACTTGAAACTAAAAGATTTTTGCATAGTATGTGTATTACTTTAAAACCAAATATGATCAAACAGTAGTGACGTTACAAAATATATCATACATTTTTTTTCTATACTTTGGATTCTAGTTTTAGAGAGTTTGTGTCATAAAATGAGAATACTTGCGTGCTTTGTGACTTTATTTTTTGTAGCGTTAGGATAGTGGCACCACTGAGATCCCAGTGCCTTTTGTTGCTAAAGATGGGGAGGTTTAAAGAGATAGTTCACCCAAAAATGAAAATTCTGTAGTAAATCCTCAAGTAGTTTCTTCTGCTGAACACAAAAGAAGATAATTTGAAGAATGTCAGTAACCAAACAGTTGATGGACCTCATTGACTTCCATAGTATGGAAGCCAATGGGGACAATCAACAGTTTGGTTACCCATTATTCTTTGAAATATCTTCTTTTGTGTTCAGCAGAAGAAAGACATTTATACAGGTTTGGAACTACTTGAGGGTGTGTAAATGATGACAGAATATTCATTTTTGGGTGAACTATCTCTTTAATCTCACTTTGATTGTGTTCCTGATGGCTTTGTAATTGGACCACTGCTGTAGTTTCTTTCAGACGACAGGACATATTATGAGAGGGGTAGACATCATAGTCTTCTTGACTATATGTCACCTTTTCCCTGTTGTTTTAAACTGTGTAACACAGCCAAAAAGCAGTGTTAATATAAAATGATTAGCTTTACATCCAGCACAACTACATAATATTTCCAAGCACTAATTCTACTGTTGTTAATGGATCCAATTATACTGTTGTACCTGCTGTCAAGCTCTTAAACTATAAAATTAAGTTGATGTTATAGGATTAAAAAAAAAAAGTATATTTTTTATTGATATTGAGTTTGTAGATATTTAGTAACATTTATATGTTAAGGTGCGTTTAAAGCAGATGTTCTCATGCATTAATATTTCATTCTTTGCTCTTAATGAGTGTACTACATTCTTGCATTTTGCTTTGATACACAGACAAGCAAATGTTTTATGCTTGCTGCTATGCGGTTGCTAGAAATACTTAGGAATACAGATGTTTACAGAGGTTTGAGTTCAACATGTTTGATCTATCAGTCTAGCTCTGGTAGTCATATCCTATATTTAAAAAATACTAATATGAAAAATATTGTCAACAGTAATCTGTTTAAAACAATTGTTTTATGGTGTGTTTGTGTTGTGATTTAACTAGATGGAGGGTGGAAATCTCGAGTGCGACCAAAAATGATTTAATGCATCCCCCTTCTGCCTCACTGATATCATACTGTAGCTCAGGTGTTGTGTTTCCTCTTTCTTCACATCATCTTTTGAATATGAATGTCGCTTTACACTGAATGTCTCCTAATGGGCTTTTGTTTTGGGTAGCAGTCGTAATTGAATCAGCTGTTCTTCATTTATAATCAGCATCCTGAAAGACTAGAACTTTAATATAAACATTTGGTCCTTTGTATGTCCGATGCATAATAAAACGCATTACACAGTCTTTGTCCAGCAGTCATTCATTCTTTGAGGAGTCAATGCAGATGTACTACCGCTACAGAACACTAGATGGCACCATAATGTTTACTTTCTCAAGGTGACTTTAATATGTCGAGATTCTACGTGTTTTTTTTTTACGACTCTCAATTTGTTTTGTATTAAATTACGCTGTACTGTAACTGAGTCGCATATATAATTGATAGTTGGCAACTAAATGACAATTCAGACGTTACATTTGTCATATCTTTAAATATACACGTATTTTCATACTATTTTCAAGCCCGTCACTGGCCTGCAGTCCACATAAATGCAACTGAGTTCCCACAGGACTTGTCTTGTGGTCTATAAACATACACTAAATCGACTTTTTTTTTTTTTAGCATTTTTACAGTATGTGGGGTTAAAATGTTATTAATATAAATACTAAGAACTACGAGAAATCTATTATTCATCTCAAACATGTTCCCAGTCAGTATTTTCAAGTTACATTTCATAATATCCTCAAGGCTATTTTAATTAATCGTCTACCATGGGGTCTGCAAATACTCAAAAACTTGAAAGCTTTGTGTGCATTTCTTTTTTTTCCTGTGTTACTAAACACAGAATGACCGAAGGCTGCTAATTAACTAACAATTCAGTCTGCAACCTATTATAATCAAGCCCAGTTTCTGAAATAAGTACATTAGGCCATGTAATATTTAGATTAATAAACACACACCAGCAGACATTGTATAGTAAACAGCTGCCGGAAAAAAAAAAAAAATCGTTTTTATTTTTTCGTGACCAATAACCAGGAGCTCATGAACACAGGCACCTTCGAAAGGTCTTTACATCAAAGAAAACAACAACAGCGGCACTGACGAGCACCAGAACATTGTCACCGTAGCACAATTACAATGGCAGTTTCTATTTACACACAGCTCAGAGTAAAAACTAGTACAGCCAGCAAGTGAGATAGATAATAATAACAGTCACCAAGTGTTTTCTCCCTCAGGAGGAGGGAGATGAAAATCTATTCAACTTTGGGGAAACGAAAAGAAACAAACGATGCATTTAGATAAACATTATAAGACATTGTACATATAGCAAGTGCTTTCAGTTCATGTATTGCGATATTTTATCAAGTCCAGATAATGAAATATCAATTCCATCTATGGTCCTATCCGCGCGTAAATGCGAGCGGTGTAAAAAATAATTTCTTTCAGTCTATTACGAGTTATATTTGTCAGGTGTTGCTGCGCGAACCTGTGCACTAAAGCATAAAATTGCATAATTGTATCCGAGTGAACACAGACTAGACACTCACAATGACAAAATATAGTGGCATGAAGCCTTAAAAATATCCTCTAATTAAGGCCCACGTTTCTGCTGATACTTGACACCGTTTAACAACAGGGCTACATTTTTTTCATTCCATTAGAGTTAATTGTTGCCGGATAACAGCCTTAAGCAGCAAACTTCATCATTAAGAAAAACCTCTGAAACCTGCCCGTCAAATCCTGCACTGCATTACGATGGGTTTACAGAGATGAAAAGCTTGAGGGAGTGTGTAAAAGAGGAGCCCGTGTAGTCAAACCCCCGCTGGGATTACGCACGTGAGCCTGTTGTGACGGAACAAGTGGCGGCGCGAAACGTCACAGCTTGACCTGGTATATGTGACGTCTGTTTTAAACCCAGGATGAAGTGCTATTAATGTTGAGTTGAGCCGCTCATTTATCTCATCACTTCAAATACAGGTCAGTGTGTTTCTACATCATAACGCTCTCACGATTAAGTAAGTCATACAATAAGGGGTCGTTCACACAGAACGCGGTTTTGCGTTTAAAAACGCGACGCAGCGTTGAGGTATGGAATATAACGCTTTTAAAAGATGGAGGTCGCTGACTTTCAATTGTTTTTTTATTTAAACATTTACTACACTTAGGACGTTGACGGTTGCACCACGTTTTTTAAAGGATTAGTTCACTTTTAAATAAACTTTTCCTGATAATTTACTCACCCCCATGTCATCCAAGATGTCCATGTCTTTCTTTCTTCATTAGAAAAAAATTAAAGTTTTTGATGAAAACATTCCAGGATTATTCTCCTTATAGTAGACTTGAATGGGCACCAAACAGTTGAAGGTCAAAATTAGTTTCACTGCAGCTTCAAATTGTTCTACACCATCCCAGATGAGAAATAAGGGTCTTATCTAGTGAAACCATCGCTCATTTTCTGAAAAAAATCGAAAATTATATAAATTTTAACCAGAAATGCTCATCTTGAACTAGCTCTCTTCTTATTCTGGCAGTGTAGACGCTGCTAAGTGTATTACTGCCCTCCACAGGTCAAAGTTTGAACTAATTGTTATATACTATTGAACTAGCATATTGCATATAAAAATTAGTTCAAACTTTGACCTGTGGAGGGCAGTAATACACTTAACAGCGTCTACACTGCCAGAATAAGAAGAGAGCTAGTTCAAGATGAGCATTTCTGGTTAAAAATTGAAAATTAAATAAGTTTCTTCAGAAAATGAGCGATGGTTTCACTAGATAAGACCCTTATTTCTCATCTGGGATCGTGTTGAACAATTTGAAGCTGCACTGAAACTAATTTTGACCTTCAACTGTTTGGTGCCCATTCAAGTCTACTATATGGAAAAAAATCCTGGAATGTTTTCATCAAAAACTTTAATTTCTTTTCGACTGAAGAAAGAAAGACATGAACATCTTGGATGACATGGGGGTGAGTAAATTATCAGGAAAAGTTTATTTAAAAGTGAACTAATCCTTTAAGTGTCGAGACCCGGAGTTCTTTTTAGTTCCGCAGCGCTGCCTCTTGCGTTCTTAAACGCAACGACCAGTTTATTTTCATGGACCTTAAAGGATTAGTCCACTTTCAAATTAAAATTTTCCTGATAATTTACTCACCCCATTTCATCCAAGATGTTCATGTCTTTCTTTCTTCAGTCGAAAAGATATTAAGGTTTTTGATGAAAACATTCCAGGATTTTTCTCCATATAGTAGACTTCAATGGGCACCAAACAGTTGAAGGTCAAAATTAGTTTCAGTGCAGCTTCAAAGGGCTTTAAACGGTACCAGACGAGGAATAAGGGTTTTATCTAGCGAAACGATCGGTCATTTTCTAAAAAAAATACAGCTGAATATGCTTTATAAACACAAATGATCGCCTTGTACGTGCTTCTGCTTTCTCGTGTTCTTCGAAAAGCTTATGCTGTATGTCCTATGCCTTCCCAATTCTACTTACGGAAAAAAAAAAAAACTGGCGCCGCGTTTGCTCCGTAAGTTGAATAGGGAAGGCGTAGGACATACGGCGTAAGCTTTTGAAGAATACGGAAAGCGGAAGCACGTATGTGTTTATAAAGCATATACAGATGTTTGTTTGTTTTTTTGAAAATGACTGATCGTTTCGCTAGATAAGACCCTTATTCCTCGTCTGGTATCGTTTAAAGCCTTTGAAGCTGCACTGAAACTGTCATTTGACCTTCAACCGTCTGGAGGCCATTAAAGTCCACTATAAGGAGAATAATCCTGGAATGTTTTCATCAAAAACCTTAATTTCTTTTCGACTGAAGAAAGGAAGACATGAACATCTTGGAAGACATGGGGGTGAGTAAATTATCAGGAAAATGTTATTTGAAAGTGGACTAATCCTTTAAAGGTGCAATCACATTTAGCTTTGTTTGGCGAAATTCCTCAGGCAAAATGCAAGGCATCTCAATAGGAATCCAAGCAATTTGGAATTTCGTGCGAGACGAACATTTCCCTGCTCGGGATTCCACATTGGATTCACATTTGTTGAACTGTTAACACTCGATTTTGCAGCGTTTACTAATATAGTACTAATATAGTAATATACTAATATTTGGAAGTGACCTTTGAGTTAATAGTACGACTTGCTAGCAAAATTTCGCTAATAGCCTAAATAAAAAAATGTGACAGCACCTTAAGGGGCCATTCACGCAGCGGCAGAACACATTTTTGCGATAAAAACGCGTCGGTCAGTAAAGCGGGAAAAAACACAAGGTCTATAGATGCGCTTTTTAAGGGTTGAACTTACTTTAACTTGAGCGCTGCGTTTTTAGAATGCCGCATCATTCACAAAATGCTGCAAAAGACATGAGCGCCTGCCAACTTGCTAATGTATCGCGTTTACATGGAAAAACAATGGAAAAGTAGCGTATTGGAATGGAAAAACGCATTCTGTGTGAACGGCCCCTTATCTTTTCTTTTTTAAGTTTAAGTGACATTCATATAGTTTACTTGCTATTAGCTGTGTTATATCATGTCAAATTTGAGAGATAATCTTTGGGTTTCTTGATTTTGAAGATTAACTGTAATCCTCAGTTCGTTAGTGTTAATGTCTCAAAGTTATATGAATAATATGGTACAATCCAGTTGAATTTTTTTTTTTGAAAACCAACAATTTTAAGGGTGTCCCTCTTCTGGATAACAATATCGATTTCTTTTATAAGCATATAAATAAACCATCCATTTATTCATAGCTACATTCATAGCTATTGCATCTACAATAAAATCTGTCCCCCATCAATGACTTTATAATTCACATTGGGATAAGAGACATCAAGTACCTTCTTAAATGAACAGCTTCAATATACATATAGTCAATGTGCAATAATGGATTATACACAGTTATTGAATATTGTCTAGACATTGCTTACTGGTCAAAACAATAATTTTGGTAAATGGCATGGATCACCCAAACACCTCTTTTCCTTTATGGCTTTACAACTCAACTGCTGCATCTTTTTTTTCCTGCTATCAGTGGCATGCAAAGATGAAGACATCCTGAGTTTTCCCTTTTTCTCTTTACACAGTACACTTCCATCATGTGCACAGGGCATCAGATGCCCATCCTTAACATCAAACAATACTTGTAAAATCAGGAATGTCAAAAGAACAGACAATGGGACAGAATGTGTGAACTAAAAAAAAAAGCACAGTTTGGGCTGACTACATTGGTCCTTGAGATGAACTGGTCCTCTGATTTAAATCATTTCGAAATGCTTATGTAGTATCCGTCAGGCGTTTGTCATTATAGCCTCTGCTATGGCGGTCATAAGCTGGTTATTTTATTGTCAGCATCTGTTTGTTTTTATGGCATCCCCCCCATTCACTAAATGTGAGGACATGCTGCTAAGTATAGAACAGGTCTAAGAAGAAGCCACACAAATTTGGCTATTGCAGTGGAATGACTGAAGAATGTGGCAGTTTCTCTCAGCGCTTCAGCCAATCAGTTTCGAGCACTCTTTCTTAAAGGGATAGTTCACCAAAAATAATAAATAAAAATTGTCATTTACTCGCCTTCAAGTTGTTCCGAATCTGTATGAATTACTTTCTTATGTTAAACAACAAAAGGAGATGTTTTGAAGAATGTTCATGCTGCGTTTTTCCTCATACAAAACAACAACAACAACATAAAAGTCCCTTAAAAATAGTCGAGGACTTTTGAGATGTATACGTTTTCTGAAGAAAAAGATAAAAATCTTAATTGCACATCTGCATATTCAAACTGCCTGTTGCATTTGGTTATTGAGACTGAAAATTTTCAAAACATCTCAGAAAAACGAAAATCATATGGGTTTGGAAACAAATGAGGGTAAAGTTAATATTTATTTATTTATTGGTGTTTAACTGTCCCTTTAAGGAAGCCCTTTGTGGCAGAACATACCATGAAAATGTGTGACTATTAAAAGGTGCTGAAATCGCATGATGAAAATAAATACCTTTTCAGAGGAAGTGGTTTTTGCAAGTAATTCTTATAGTAACAGCAGCCTGCCTGCCCTGTGCTTGTTTTTACAGATAAAACATCACAAACAACACATTCATAAATTCAGATCATATATTTTTTTGTTTGTTTTCTTCAGCATGCACATGCAGTATTAAAAAATACAGTTAGATAAGTAAATACTTGAAAAAGTGTAAAAATCCAGTGCGACAGTCTTTGAGTTCTTGAGGTTAACATGGTTCTTGATTGACAATGGTCAGCAGTGAGATAATCCATTCAGAGTGCTTAGCCTACTTTCCCATGCTGTCATTTTTGGATTGGCTATTGTTGTTTTTCTTTCTCACAACCCAAGGCTTGAGTTAGAAATGTGTTTTTCTCTGGTATCCTTTGTAATAGGGCTGCATGATTAATCAAAATAAAACTGAAATGGTTTAGTGCATAAAAAAAGTGCTGCGTGTTTCATAGGGAGCTTTATAATGGCAGTGAACGGGGCCAATGAGTTTGAAGCTCAAGAAAGTGCACCCATCCATCATAAAGTTACTCCACACGGCTCCGGGGGGGTTAATAACGGCCTTCTGAAGCGAAGCGATGCGTTTGTAGGAAAAAAACAAAAACAATATTTAACACGTTATAAAGTAAAATAACTAGCTTCCACCAGACCGCCTTCCGTATTCAACTTACAAAGAAAGTGTAACTCCTCTCGCAGTTCAAAACACTTTCACTGCCTCCTATGCCTTCCGTATTCAACTTACGAAACTTACTTTTTTGTAATAGTTGAATACGGAAGGCGGTCTGGTGGAAGCTAGTTATTATAGCTAGTTTCAAACAGGTGGTTTCTGTGCACTGCCATTATAAAGCTTTGGAGCATCAGGGTGATTATTAATATAACTTTGATTGTATTCGTCTGAAAGAAAAAAGTCATATACACCTAGGATGGCTTGAGGGTGAGTAAATCATGGGGTAATTTTCATTTTAAAGTGAACTAATCCTTTAACACTTGAAAATGAAATAAGACAGCCATATAATAATGTTATTATACATTTGTACTGTAAAATAACTATTATATTATTTTTTCTTAAATACTTGATTCTTATTTTACAGTAAAATATTAAATTAGTAATATTTCTCATTTTTTTATTATTTTATAATAATAATAATAACGAAAATGCAACTTTACAGTATTATTATTATTATAATAAAGTCATATGTTATATTGATATATAAATTACAATATTGTGGCCAAATTGTGCAGCCCTACAAACAAGTTTTTTAAAATCTCATTTTAAGTTGCAAATCAAAATTTTTATCAGGGTAAAAAACAACAAAAATCGCAATTCAATTTTTTCCCCAAATCATGCAGCCCTACTTTGAAAGACGATGGAAAGCAAAAATCGGTATCTGAATCTGACCAAGCTTGTGATTCATAACCCTAAGATCTTCTGTGCATGGTCCTATCTGTTAGACTGGAGTTTTAGTCTCTGACAATAATGGATGATCTCACTGTTTAAGCATCTTGTAAGAATAACGTTCCCCGATCTTTAAAAACGCAGCCGTATTCAACAAACCCCTGCTTGAAATGTTGATTAAATGTTTCCCACTGCGTTTCCAAAACCGGAGATGAAAACAACAAGACAAAAACAACTACAATATTGTAGCTAAAAATCGTTTACAAAGCACAGCCGGGAAAAGACGACCCCACCCCCAAGCCTCAAATTCATCAAAAGACTCTTTGAGCAGAAAAAAGCAAGAGCTAGTCCTTAAATCAGTAAAAAAAGGGGCCTCCACTCCCACATGTTTAAATCCAGACGAAATGATGAACTCAGACAAGCCGACACCAGAAACATTCCTTTGCTTTTCTGTGCATCTCCACGCACAATATCAGACCTCACCAAGGCACAGTCAGACTCCTATATATCCTCATACAAATACATTCCTGAAAGCGATCGGAGGGACTGTCCCCCTCTACAGAAAACAAAAACAAAACCTCTCAGGCCCCCTCTCGACCCCCTGAACTAGGATAGACATGACTTGATCATGCACCATGGGGACCTGGCAGCTAATTTGTCGGTACTATGCATTGCAGAATGCCAATACTGTCCAATGACAGCTGAGATTATAATCCCTATAAGAGTGAGCAAGTTCTATCATGATGACACTGTTTCATAACAAAAAGATTTAAATGTGCAGTCTGGAATGTTCCTTTTGACTACAGCCTTTTTTTTCTTCTTTTTTTTTTGCAGACTCAGTCTCGGCACTATCTTCAGCCTCTACTCGTTCTTGCTGTTTGTGGTTCGACACAAACATGCAAGTTATGTAAGTAGACTACTGAGTGGCCCATCTGCCATCTGGCTATAGCTGAGTGGCGGTTTGGAGTTACACAAACGATTCAGTCTACGCAAAGACAGTCAGATTGGGTAAGTCTGACATAGGATACACACACCCACCCTAAACATCTGCACAGATCCAACACTAATACCAACAAAACCATATGGGTATCCGATTAACATCCCATTTTCGATGTGTGGGAAAAGAGATTGCGAGACATTTTGCCTCTTTTAAAGCACCTAGCTAGCATGTTAAACTCTGGACCTGGTGAAAGTGCAGAACAGGAAGCATCTTATTCTGTTCCCTAGAATCTGTACACCGGTGTGTTAAAGTAGCTTAGAATATGGACCAGAACAGTTACACATTTTGAGTAATATAACAGCATTATTAGTTATCTTGGTTATTACCTGTCCTATATGGTATGTTTACACAGAACCAGAAAAGACTACTTATAGGTTAAAGATAGCAAACACCTTGGTGTCCCACTGGATCTGAACAATAATAGCTTGGTACTGCATTACTATGAGACATGGACCCAAGTAGGTATTCATGAGCAGCATCCTAAATACTGTTTACCAGGTAGCTTATATATGTATTGTAGGTACATTATATATCGTTTAACTTGTGAACGAAGTTGGCAAAGAAAATAGTGAAAACACAACCTACTTGTTGCAGCTTGATATGCACCGTGTGTCTGTTAAATTTCATGCTGTACAACAAAACAAAGGCCAGTGCACAAGGAAACTAGCACCCCTGATGAACACGAGTAATGCGCCGTGGCCTAGCTAACAAAACCATAGCCGAAGCACCATGGTGACAGGTGTGTGAAACATCATTAGAAATTAAATGCACTGTGATGTTACGTACAATAACTTCACACAACAGCTTATCCGAAGAAAGAGCATTTAGAAATATATTACCAAAACTCGCTCCTAAAAACGACCTCAGTCTCATTTGTAGGAAACATGATGAAAAGAGTTTCCACAAGTATATTCCGAGTGTAAACAGTTGGAGACATCAGCTTGCCCTCTTACGTAAAACACCCATGAGATCTCTCAGACCCTTTGGTCTATGATAGCACCAGGAAGGGAATGGAGGGACAAGCAGCAGCCGCTGAGATGTTCCTCACACCAGCTGAGGGGCCAAAATATGCAGCTATTAATTATTGAAACTCATCTTCAACTCTGGCATAAGATCACAAAGTGTTTTGATGGGCATTGGAGTATAATTGGAGTGCTAGAGCCCTTGGGTGCTGGTGTGTGGCTTCAGTATAGCTGTGCTTTCACAAACAGGTTGCCTCCAGTCATACGAAAAGACGCAAGACCCTTGAGACCTTTTCCTTGCAAGATCTATTGAATCGTGTCAACAGAACGTGGGGAAAATAGGAAAATTATAGATCAAAATGCAAAAACAGTCATATATATCTTGTTGATAAACATGAACAAGACTCAAAGCAAACTAAACCAATGGCTGTTAAAAACTGTTTTTTGTTTTGGAGATGCTATTTAAATATTTAAATGTATATTGATTTTATACGGATTTTAATTGTAGATTCACATTCAAAATGTCCTGTTTTTTATTTCTAATCTATGGATTTATTCAGATAAGCAGCGAAAATTAGATTTTGTTTTTGTAGATCTAAACTACATCCATATCAGGTGTGAAATCAGTTTGAATCAGAATGCATCTCAATGTAAACAAACAAATCATATTTCAAGTAGCTTTTCCAAGTAGTCTACCAACTTTAAGATGTTTTTGAGTATCTTGCCATCATCCTGATGGTTACATCATTCCTAAATTTGCCAATGTAGATACATAGGATATTGTATAAACAAATAAATCTAATTTGAAATTGGATTTGAAACCAAATTGGAGTTATGTGAAGTGTGAACAAAGCCTTACTTCATATTCTACCAATAAAACCAAGTGTTATTTTGGGAGAAATGAATACTGTATACCTTATCTATATACACATATCGATAGTAAGTGAGAGGGGAACCATGTGATGAACAAAAAAGGAACAGACAATTGTGCTGATCACAATTAACACTGCTTGCATGCATATGATGAGTTAACTAGCTTGTGTTGATGTTACGTATGTAGACAATGTCATGTTAGACTGTATCAGAGCCACCAAAATAGTGCCAGATTATGTTTGCCAACTGAGCTGCCATATTCCTTGAAAGCCAAACATGTCAACATCATGTGGGACTCAACAAATTTCATTCTATCCTGGTCATCTTTTGCAAAGAAGCACATCGTGAAAAGACGTCCATCCTGCTGCAACCAGCGTTTCTACCATGTTACACGATACTGTACCAAGTACAGAAGAATAACACCTCCACATCTGAGTGCTTCCAGCATGAGATCCTGTGCTGGAGTAGATGTGGCATTTGCTATTTTTATTACTTCCTACTTAAACCTGTGAGGTCAGGAAAAAGGTGAGAGGTAAAGAGCTCTTCACCTTTCAGAGGTAAAATTAACCACTATGTAGAGTTTTCATACTCTTTACTCAGGCATGTTGGTCGAACCTCTATAGGCAACAGACTGTGGTGTGAAACCACCGTGGGCTCATTTATGGCTCTAAAATGAATGCAGTTCATTCCTGCTGATGGAGTCCGATGGGAAGGAAAGTTTGCGTTGCCTGAATGGCTGGTTCTTGCGAATGCTAACTTTGATGCAAGTCTGTGCTGTTGGGTTTAAATGATTGTAGTCTTTGTACTTCATTCAGTTGAAGTCAGTTACACACATAGCAAAAAAAAAGAAAGAAAGAAAATGGCACGTAAAAAACCCTTTTTGGTAGCAAGAAGATATTCCTGTGACAAAAAGCACGAAGCAAGAAGAGTTCTCTGCTGTTAAATCTAACTGCTGGTTTTGCTTTTACTGATCGCATCCCTGAAAGAAATGTCCTATTGGTAAACGCAAATATAAAACCAGAGATATAAAATCCATCCTTTGTAGGTGCAATTGCTTGTGACAACACGGCTGAAAAGGGGAGCTGAAAGTCCTTCTCTTCCCATACTTTTTTTTTTTTTTTTTTGCATTGATGAACTCAAGAGAGCTGTCCAGTCAACATCCCAAAACAAACCCCTGTGGTGGTACATTCTTGAGAAGACAGGGTTTTCTGGCTGTCCAACCCTTAACCTGTAGTAAAATGGGCAGGAAAAATGTGGAAAAAGTGCCCATGGAAAAAGAAACACTTTCTCCGGTTCTGTTTTATAGCACTCTCACACAGTCTGAAAGAGAGCTTTCTTCTCTTTTAAAAAGAGTTTCGACATAGGCTGGTCTTGCCTTAACTGGTCCTTTAGGAAGTGACAAGAATGTTTTAAGCAGTATATTGAACACAAACAAAAAGAGATGGATCACAAGTCTTTTTTTTTTCTTTTTCTTTTTTTTTGCAGTGTAAAGCAACTCGCCTTGAAGGGAGAGTTGGGAATCTTCAAAGATTGAGAGTGCGTCCGTTGGTTTGGGAGGGAATGCATAAGGGTTTGACCCCTGGGGTCCACTTGAGTTTAAGGTGAGGCAGGGTGGGTCTGTGGTCAGTAACAAAGAAAGGACGTTTTTCATTATGCTATGCATGCAAAAGAGGCCCACCCTGTTTTCGTGTCTCAGCCGTCTCAGCTGTTTCAGTCAACAAATCTCTGGCAGGCTTTCTTCCAGCGGCAGGCCGTGCACCACATGTCTCTGTTTTCCATGCCGTACACCTTACGACACTTCTTCCCCTCGCCTCGTGACTTCCTACTGCACAGCAAATAAAAGACAAACACAGTTTCACAAAAATTGTTCCAACAAACAAAATCAAGAGATCAAGGCAAGTTCATCTGAAGCTTGGGGATTAGTTCACTTTAAAATGAAAATTACTCCAAGATTTACTCACCCTCAAGCCATCCTAGGTGTATATGACTTTCTTCTTTCTGATGAACACAATCAAAGTTATATTAATAACTACTGATGCATCCAAGCTTTATAACAGCAGTGAACGGGACCAACGAGTATGAAGCTCAAGAAAGCGCATCCATTTTTCTTACACAAACGCATCACTTCGCTCCAGAAGGCTATTATTAACCCCCCGGAGCCGTGTGGAGTATGTTTATGATGGATGGATGCACTTTCTTCAGCTTCATACTCGTTGGTCTCGTTCACTGCTGTTATAAAGCTTGGATGCATCAGTATATTTATTAATATAACTCCGAAGAAAGAAGAAAGTCATATACACCTAGGATGACTTGAGGGTGCGTAAATCTTGAGGTAATTTTCATTTTAAAGTGAACTAATCCTTTAACTGTGAAATAGTAAGACATGGGTCACGTGACCTCAAATAATATAGTATTATTATATATAATACAGAATAAAAATGTTCAATGTCAATGATATGACTGGAGTTTTCATCTCATGTGAGAGTACATCATTTTAATCATATTTGTTAAAATTATTATTCATTTATTTTTTGTTATTTATATTTTACTGGTTTATATGATTATAATTATAAACAAACAGGATACAAGCAATGTAAAAAAAATAAAATGAAAATGTGAAGATATTCACATTCTGGAGGATAATTTTTTCTAAATTAAAACACTAAAAACTAAAATCAATCATTCATCAAGTGAATTTAGACATCACAAGATGATAACGTACAGCACGAAAAATGGATATTAATTTTCAGATTTGCTTCTGGCATCATAGAGAACAGAACTTATTGTTAATTGTAATTTTCTACACTACTTTCAGATTTTATGATGCGCGACTAGATTTGGACACTCATAAAATGTGTAAGAATGTCTCTTACGGACGCCACACCTCCAGCATTCATCACATCTAACTATTTTACACAGCCATTTTAAAAGTACAATATTCATTACTTCAAGTGTATGACTCTTAATGAACTAAAGTGTATTTAAGACTGTACCTGAGTGAGCCTGCAGCTCTTGGGGGAGACGAGAGCACTGCAATGGTCTGAGAGCGCTGCTCCCCAAAGCCCTGTGTCCGGCTGTGAGTGGGAGAGGCCTGCAGTCAGAGAGAGAGAGTTAAAATCCTTCACACAAGGCCAAAGACATCATTCATCCATTTCCTGTCATAAAAACCTCAAAGTGTAATGTACAGAAACACGGAGAATAAAATGGTGTCTGTTAAGCTTGTTTTGTGAGAGTTTCGGTATTTGGTTATCTGTCAGTGATGAGATATTTGTCAGACTGACTTGTATCTCAGAGATGTGTTTTGCATATTTGAGTCACCTGACATCACTGTCAATCAAATGAGGGGCCAAACTGTGGTAGATCAGTGGGTGATTATGAGAGACAATCAGTGTGTATAAGGGGACAGTCTAACGCAAGGCACACTGGAGTTCAGTGTGTGCATGTGTGTGATGGGCACATGAGTGTGTGTGTGTATGTTTACTCACAGAGGTGCCAGTGAAAGTGACAGGTGGGGACTGCCAGGAGATACTGAAACTGCTGCTGGAGGGGGTGAAGCCAGTGGAGCTGGTGGAGGGGATGGTAACAGGGGCTGTGGCCTGTGGAGTGACAGTCACACTGATATAGAGTCTCTATGGGTTATGGATTATGACTGGGCTTTTGTATATAATGTTATAAACATCTAGCATTCAAGCAGTGGGCTTTTCTTTATTGGTAACCCTATTATTGGTCATTTAAAGGGTTAGTTCACCCAAAAATGACATTTCTGTCATTAATTACTCACCCTCATGTCGTTGCAACCCTGTAAGACCTTCGTTCATCTTCTGAATACAAATTAAGATATTTTTGATGAAATCCGAGAGGTTTTTTTCCCCCATAGAAAGCAACGAAATTACCACATTCAAGGTCCAGAAAAGTAGTAAAGACATTGTTAAAATAGTCAACGTGACTACAGTGGTTCAACCTTAATGACAAAAATTTCATTTTTGGGTGAACTAATCCTTTAAAGCTATGTAACAGTTCAGCAGATGTACACTGTTTAACAGGGTTATTATTATATAACAGGGCTTTTATTATTTTGTTTTGCACTTTGGTTTTCAGTTTCAGCGTTTTGTTCAGTGGTTCTCAATCCCCGTCCATCATAATTCTCTTCATGCGTTGTGACCTTTTCATCCTCCATATTGTGATTGAGGGGCATCTTTATGCACAGCTTGGCCTGTTGAATCTCTGTCTTCAGTCATATTGAGGCTATCTAATATTAAATGTTTTTCTTTCTTTCTGTAATTGCATTAAACTACTAGGTCATATTCATTTTACTTCAGTCTAGAGGTTGTGTACTGCATCAGAGTGGATCTCTCAAGTGATGTAATGTTATGTAAATGTGCATAAACTCATTGTGATTGGATGGGCTGTACCTGGTAGGCGTGATCTGTGTGGACTAGGTAGAGTGCGCTGGGAGCAGAGCGACTGAGCGGGGTGGTGGTGCTGTTGTCACTCTTCGCCCCGTTAGTGCCATCCGGCTGTCTCTGGTCCAAACCCGGCGGGGGAGACAGCACAGACGGGGACACAGGAGACAGACTGCTCAAACCATCCGCCACAGAGTCTGTGTTCAGCTTAATCTCAGTGTAATAGAAATCCTCCTCACCGTCACTGCACTCTGAGTCACAATTCCTCCTGAGGAGAGACAGATCATTGAAACATTGTAATATCAACACTATGACTTGCTTTAACATTTCTAATGTGCACCACTAATATAACTTTTTAAAAGTTTCTATACTATACAGTACTATACTTTTCCATCATACTGTACAGCCCTATAAAAGCAAATCACAGTATTTCCACACTGAAACTGAAAAAAAAAAAAGGCTTCAAAGTTGATATCATATGAATTAATTTTACTCTGTATGTCATTTTGACACTATAATAGTAAAAATTTTTGTACTAATTCATACTTTACGTAACTGGACAACATTACACATAATGGTCCTACAGTATTAGGGGTGCAACCAATCACAAAACTCACGGTTCGGATCATATCACAGTTTTTTAGTCACAAATATGATAATTTTTCGGGTCAGCAAAAAACAAAAACAAAAAAAAGTTCAAACATTACTAAAGACAAGTGAACAAGACAAATGTCAGTAATAAATAAGAACAAATACAATAGAATAAAAGTTGCAAATAAAAGCAAGGTCTAACNTACGCTCACACAAAAAACAGGACCAGAACGGGAGTGTCAGAGCTCTGTCACAAAACCAAGAAATAAACTAGACAGAAGTGACAGAACCCTGACACTAACAGTAGTATTCAGGTACAGAAATGTAATAATTAAGTATAAAATAACACTGCATAGCGTTCACTGTACAAATTAAATATAGATTAATCTTTAAAGCTATATATGTTAACTTGATGTTCACTTCAAGAATACTTGCCGAGACGGGTATTTTGAGATCACGTGAAAGAGAACTCAATTCTGTGTTTGCGTGCTGTCTGAAACATGGCTCTCTGTGCGCACACTTTGAGTTTATGTGCATAGAAAACAGCGTGCAATTACCAAATTAAGTTCTCTTGCACCTTCTCTTGTACTTGAATGGTTCAAAATCGCTTTAAATTGGCAAGACATGCAAGTGATAATCTTTTACTCTATAAAGGATAAACAATGCAACTAATCCACAAATTACATGCGTTCCGAACCGTGGGGCCTGGTCTTTACAGATCACAGATCAACTACGATGTTATGGTATTTTATTGTGTAGTGTTGTAGATTACAGTGTAATGCAATGTATGTAATATGCATTGCATAGTATGATGTCACATGATCCTTCAGAAATCATTCTAACATGCTGATTTGGTCCTAAAGAAATTTTTTTTTATTATTATCAATGTTGAAAACAGTTGTGTTGCTTAATGTTGTTGATGCTGTGATACATTTGTTTCAGGATCCTTTGATGAAAGTTAAAAATATCCATTTATTTGAAATAGAAATCTGATGTAACTGTATTATAACATTATAATTGTCTTTACTGTCACTTTAGATCAATTTAATGCATCCTTAAAAGTATTTATTAAAAATAATCTTACTGACCCCAAACCTTTGAACAGCGGTGTAGTATAGTATGGTATGGTATATTGTACAAAACTACGTTGAATGTTTCAACTGTTACTTGATGCATGGAACCGTCAGTTTCTCATGTCCTTCCACTGAACCATACTTCTGAAAATGAGATCTCAGAAATCCTCCTGGTATTTTATAGCAGTACTGACATAAGTGTGGTTTAATTAGACTTTAGCCTAGAGAAACATAAACCTTCCTTCACAATCATCTGGTCTTTGCTGTCATTACTTTGTGCCCAGCAGTAGTAGTGTAAGCGTGGTGATAATCCTGCTGGAATTAGTCTCATGTTTTGACATTGAATCAGGAGAAGCCTGTTGTCTCTTATCTCTCACTATAGGCTATCCAGAGTACACTGTGATGGATGTCAGCCAAGAGTATAAAAATGTGTACATTAAACATTTTGAAAATGACATGAAAAGTGTGTTGGTAATAAATGTAAAACCTAGACATTTAAAAGTGTTAATTATCAGGGCGAATACACTAGTAAATGCACCGAATGTGATAAATCTGCCAGAATTAAAATGTTTTCCAACACTTTATGGACTTTTACACATGTCCTGTGATGGCAAAGCTGAATTTTCAGCATCATTACTCCAGTCTTCAGTGTCACATGATCCTTCAGAAATCATTCTAATATGCTGATTTGGTGCTAAAGAACTATTTCATATTATTATCAATGTTCAAAACAGCTGCTTAATATTTTTGTGGAAACATGACAATTTTTTCAGGATTCTTTGATGAATAGCATTTATTTGAAATTATTATAAATGTCTTCGCTATCACTTTTGATCAAAAATCTAACTGACCCCAAACGTTTGAATGGTAATGTACCAAATACCCTTCTCATTAACAATTTGTATTACCGTTTCTGCACTAGACAAATAAGGCACGATCTATGACAAGCCTAACGGACATAAAACGAGGCATAACTGTGCAGAAAATAATAACAATGACTTCATTTAAATATGACACAGTGCTAGTTCAGTGCATTTAACACCTGTTTAAAAGGTATTGTGGGTGGTTAGTGAATAAGACACAATTTTTCATGATACCACAGGTGTCTTACCCCAGGTGGACGGTTCGAATGTGCCTCTGGATCCCGGCGGCTGTGCTCAAGACCTTCCCACAGTTCTTCCACAGACACTTGAACATCACCTTCATGGAGTTCTGGCAAGGACACAGGTGCACAGTGAGTACACTAATCCACATCAATTGGCAGACCACTTGTACCCAGCATTCAGATGCTCACAAAAGACTGACATGGGGGGGATGCAAGGGGTGAGAGCGGAACCCAGAGCCTCAGCAGGACGCCCACCTTAGACGTCTCTCTTGCTCTATTCTGAGGCTGGTAATTGGTCGGCATTGAGAGTGACACTATAGCACAGTCTTTCAAAGCTCATGTCATTTTTCACACAATGTGTCTGCACTAATTACACAATTGTCATTTGAGAGCTGCAGCTCCCGTGTCAAAACTGCGCTCGAGTTGAAAGCACAAGTGAGCATAAGTGAAGATGAAAGTCTTAATACTTCGATCTCTCGACATATGCTTTTATGCCGGGTGGCGTGCGGTAGTTTGTTTACCATTGTCATGACACTAATTTAATTTTCTCTAGATGGCCATTGTGTTGGTCTGGCAAACAAAGCAACTCATTCCCGCATAATCAGTTCACCATGTCCCTGGATGACAACAGCGCCGCAATTCCCAGTGCTATAAACCAGCTACTAATTAACAACAGTTCAAACTGGCTGGCGTCCTCGTGTTGAAGTCAACTCTCTAGAAGGCAGCTGAAGGTCAAAGCAGAAAGCTTTGCCATTTTTCTTCATTTCGGAAAGACTCTGCCAGGAAAGACTGAGATATGACTGATTGATGTGTCTGGAGGCAGCTCATGATTTCACAGCAATTCCTAGAAATTAATCTAAAAGGAATTTCACTTCTTCATCAACAGCATTATTAATTAGATTTATTTGTAGGAATTGGTGTGAAATTATTACTTAAAATGTACCATGGTTCTACCAAGGTTTTTAGGACATGGTACCAAGGTAATACACAAATATGGTAATCATTCACTAACAACAAAATAGTATTTATGAAAGTACTACAGTATTACCATGTTTTATGGACATAATATTCGCTAAAATACCACCTATCAGCACACAAAAAGTGGCAAACAGTACCATGGCATTTTTTTTACATTTATTACCGTGTTATTTTGGAAGTACTTTGGAGTACCATCTGAAATGAAACATGAAGAGTACCATGGCACTGTCAGAAAGTCATTTTTGTAAAGGTTGTATGTACTATTGTACATGAATATGGTAAATATAATAGTACTACCACATTTTTTTTTTAATGGTAACATTATTGTTTCAAGGTATTTTTAAAGTATCTTGGAGTGACCATGTAAATATATAAAAACAGCAATCATTCAGTAGCACAGTATTACCATCTGATATGAGAACCATGACTGCACCATGGTATTCTCACAGTGTTTTGTAAGGGCTGTAAATATGACTTAATATTGTTATTTAGTATCGAGATACTATTATAGTTTAATAATAATAAACTATAATTTTTTATAAAAATTATATTATATATATCTATATATATATACAGTGGGTACGGAAAGTATTCAGACCCCCTTAAATTGTTCACTCTTTGTTATATTGCAGCCATTTGCTAAAATCATTTAAGTTCATTTTTTTTCCTCAATGTACACACAGCACCCCATATTGACAGAAAAACACAGAATTGTTGACATTTTTGCAGATTTATTAAAAAAGAAAAACTGAAATATCACATGGTCCTAAGTATTCAGACCCTTTGCTCAGTATTTAGTAGAAGCACCCTTTTGATCTAATACAGCCATGAGTCTTTTTGGGAAAGATGCAACAAGTTTTTCACACCTGGATTTGGGGATCCTCTGCCATTCCTCCTTGCAGATCCTCTCCAGTTCTGTCAGGTTGGATGGTAAACGTTGGTGGACAGCCATTTTTAGGTCTCTCCAGAGATGCTCAATTGGGTTTAAGTCAGGGCTCTGGCTGGGCCATTCAAGAACAGTCACGGAGTTGTTGTGAAGCCACTCCTTCGTTATTTTAGCTGTGTGCTTAGGGTCATTGTCTTGTTGGAAGGTAAACCTTCGGCCCAGTCTGAGGTCCTGAGCACTCTGGAGAAGGTTTTCGTCCAGGATATCCCTGTACTTGGCCGCATTCATCTTTCCCTCGATTGCAACCAGTCGTCCTGTCCCTGCAGCTGAAAAACACCCCCACAGCATGATGCTGCCACCACCATGCTTCACTGTTGGGACTGTATTGGACAGGTGATGAGCAGTGCCTGGTTTTCTCCACACATACCGCTTAGAATTAAGGCCAAAAAGTTCTATCTTGGTCTCATCAGACCAGAGAATCTTATTTCTCACCATCTTGGAGTCCTTCAGGTGTTTTTTAGCAAACTCCATGCGGGCTTTCATGTGTCTTGCACTGAGGAGAGGCTTCCGTCGGGCCACTCTGCCATAAAGCCCCGACTGGTGGAGGGCTGCAGTGATGGTTGACTTTCTACAACTTTCTCCCATCTCCCGACTGCATCTCTGGAGCTCAGCCACAGTGATCTTTGGGTTCTTCTTTACCTCTCTCACCAAGGCTCTTCTCCCCCGATAGCTCAGTTTGGCCGGACGGCCAGCTCTAGGAAGGGTTCTGGTCGTCCCAAACGTCTTCCATTTAAGGATTATGGAGGCCACTGTGCTCTTAGGAACCTTAAGTGCAGCAGAAATTTTTTTGTAACCTTGGCCAGATCTGTGCCTTGCCACAATTCTGTCTCTGAGCTCTTCAGGCAGTTCCTTTGACCTCATGATTCTCATTTGCTCTGACATGCACTGTGAGCTGTAAGGTCTTATATAGACAGGTGTGTGGCTTTCCTAATCAAGTCCAATCAGTATAATCAAACACAGCTGGACTCAAATGAAGGTGTAGAACCATCTCAAGGATGATCAGAAGAAATGGACAGCACCTGAGTTAAATATATGAGTGTCACAGCAAAGGGTCTGAATACTTAGGACCATGTGATATTTCAGTTTTTCTTTTTTAATAAATCTGCAAAAATGTCAACAATTCTGTGTTTTTCTGTCAATATGGGGTGCTGTGTGTACATTAATGAGGGAAAAAAATTAACTTAAATGATTTTAGCAAATGGCTGCAATATAACAAAGAGTGAAAAATTTAAGGGGGTCTGAATACTTTCCGTACCCACTGTGTATATATATATATATATATATGTCCATTTAGTTTTTATTCCAGTTTTATTTTTTGTTATTTTAGTACATAAAGTTAAACTAAATAAAAACGAGAAATGTTTCTTTGGCAAATAGCTGAAATAAATTTAAGTTCTTATAATACAAAATGTAACAAAAATGTAATATATTTATGTCCATGAAATGCAAGGATAATAGCAGTGATGCCGGTGATAATGAAAACAAGGCACTGACAAACACTGGTGGCTGCTGTTGTCCTAGAATCCTGAGCTGAAGAGACAATAACTGAGATAAAGGAGGTCTATTCATTTCCACAAATGAGGGAAGACTGACAGAATCTGGGATGCACCTGACATGAGTCTGACGAACTGGAAGATAAAGTAGATTAGTGCCCGTGAGCAGCCTAGTGCATTGGTAACTTATCTTCGTAAAGACAAGTAAATTGCCTCTCTACACAGCATCATCATGTCTAGTAATGGCACTTCCAAATGAGCCACATCCCAGAGAGGACAGCGTGTTATTAAAAGTAAAGAAAAATGTGCCCATGACTTCTCAAATAATCTGTCTGCAATGCTAGTATGATACTAGATGTAAATCACTTTAACACGTCATGTCACATGCAGGAATAAAATACAAAGTACAAGGGCTCTCAGTCAGAAAAACTAATTTAATCATTATTTATCTCTCAAACTGCATATTTCTGAAACTGCATTGAAATACACTGGGAAATGCACTGAACACAATGTAGTGATAATGTTTTTTTGTTTTTTTGCTGGTTTGCTGCAGCTCCTTGATTAGGGCTTTTTCCATTTATCATGATCTTCATTTGAACAATCTCAATATTGATTCTTAAAATCCCAGTTACTACCTTTTACTTTATGATCTTTAACATACAAAAGGACTCTTTTAAACCAGTTATTTTTAGTGAGTGAATCAAAAACACATCCAGACTCTTATGAGCCGGTTCTTTTCCCAGTTTGTACAAGGTTGTTGTATTCTATCTGTTAAATAAATAGCAATTGAAATGTTTTGGGCCCTGTTGTTAATTTTTTTGTATTAATATTTGTGTGATTTATCACATTGGAATGTTCCCCTTACAATTTAGATTCCATCTGAATCACATACATTAACTAAAATCCCTAAAACAATTAGGCATAATGGTATTAACTAGTGCTTGACTGATGCCAGATTTTGTAGGCACCCATAACTTAAGAGTTAAAAAACCTGATTTCTGATTGGCCTGATTTGAATTGGCTGATAGTTGTTATTGTTGTTGTTTTAAAATCAACAGGCTAAATGTCGTAAAATTTCCTCAGTCTAAAGGAGTCCAAAACATACAAAATTGCACTATACATAAAATAAAATAAAGCACAAACAGTTTAAATGATACTCAATAACACTGTAATCACCTCTAACTTTCTTTCTCCACATTTTAACTGCATTTACAACAGTCCTAATTAAAAATAAAACTATAATACTGGCACTTATTTTTGCAGATATTCAATATTTGTAAAAGCCATTTTTGGTGCCTATGAATGTGCAAATCGACCTCTAGTATAAACATGAAGTATTCAGCACTCACATAAGGGTCTTTGTCTCATTCTAAATTGCATTTGAAATTCACTTCATGGATCACAAACCGTGCCAGGGACACAGGCGGCAGGGTGGCTGCAGATTTTTGTGCTGCTCATTGTAAATCTATTATCTTCCTTTATCCATTCTTCCTATAGTAGCATTTAACCAAGTTACGCCTGATCAAATCTCCATAAGTGAAGGTGAGATGACAGCAGCTCACCTTGCGTTTGCGGGGGATGGGTTCGTCGAACAGCAAGCTGTTGCCATCATGCTCATCGATGTTGTCATCCGGCGGTCCGCTGAGGCTGGGCATTCGAAAGGGTTTGAAGCTGTCAGCGGACAGGGGCGGAGATGGCGTGGACGGGTTGGACTGGTCACTGGGCGCACTCCAGCTCCAGTATCCGCTGCTGCTGTAGCTGGATGGAGTGAAACCTCCGTCCTTCCAGGAGCCATTTAGACCCTCTGTATGGTGAGGGCATAAAGACACATTAAGAGCAATAATAATAACCATCATCCTGACATATATACTGCTTTATAATACACTAAACTTTCAATTAAGTGTAATGGGGAGTGAAAACACATTAACGTCATGTTAGTTTATGAAACTCAGTGGGCAGTAGTGCTTTAGCACACTGTCATAACAGAAAGTTAAAGTCCTAATTATATTACATAAAAGCCACAATTATAGTACTCCATTAAAGGCATTCAAAAGTTATAAAACATCATCATGGTATGCAGTCCTTGTATATAAAAGTATGTATGCAGTCCAGAAGCAGCACGGACTCAATGTGCTTTCACATAAGACACGTTTGCAGTGCGTGGCTGATTTGCGGCTGTGTACCACAAATTCAACTATTAGTTATCCATTTATGCATTATTTTGATTTAAAATCCAAATGTTTTTACTGAAGATGCTTTTTCAGCATTGTGATTCTTTGTACACAGCACAGTAATACAATCTTTTATAGACATATTCACATTTAAACGCAATAAAGTATTACTTCATTAATTTATAAATATATATATATAGATTTATTATAAATATAGATCTATATATTAAGTTGTAACGTGGCACATACAATAAAAACATGGTACTTACATTAAAAACATAAATTAAATATAAATAATAGACGAAAAATGTAAATGAAAATTAGAAATGTTGCCTTGATAACTAACAGTACTAAAATTACTCAAATCAAAATAAATATAAATTAAAGCTAAAAACTAAAACTATGACAAAAGCACATAAAATTTTAAAGAATACTGAAAAATAAAGAATACAATAATATAATGAATACAATAATATAAATAAACTAAAATAACACTTTCACAATGGGAATCGGCAGGAAACTGCTAATAAGATATTATTTAAACATATGGGTCACAATACAATAATAATGTGGTCCTTTATATATACTTTATAATATTTTTAAAACTGTGATCTGTGATATATTGTGATCTTTTACTTGTTTCTCTGGGACTTTGTTTATTTATTTGTTTAATTATATTGTTAGCTTATTCCAAGTCTCTTTCCCCCATATTTATGTGAAAAATTAACTAAAAATAATTATTTGGTGAAACTATTGATACAGTAATGAGGGGTAAAATAACTCAGTAAAATGTTGTTGTTCATTTTTTCGTAGCCACCCACAACTTCAGGGAATAAACAATACTACAAAAGTGTAGAATATGGCCCCTTTAAGTTATTAGTAGATGACAGCTTTAAGACAGCAAAAGCTAGTCTCATGATGCCTGAACTAATGCACTACTGTCTCATGTGATAGTTTTTCATGCGCATGTGACAGAGAAAACAGGAAATAGCTTAGTGAAAAGCAAGCTGTTTCTGCAGCTCAAAGCAGACAGTGTGAAAACGACTTCATGAGGACTGAGATCACGGTGTAGTTGTGAATAGTTACTTACCGCTTACTTTTACAGGAGGGCTCCGCACCAGAGGACTAGTGGACAGGCTGGTCAACACCATGGCAGCCGTCACTTTGTCCATGTCCACCTCCTCCTCAGATTTCCTGTAAGAGCAAGAAAGAACTTAAACTCACCATGAAATTGACAATTATCTTTTTTGGAATATTGCAGTGTTTATTATGATTATATATCATTTTCTTAAAGGGTTAGTTCACTCAACAAATAAAAATTCTGTCATTAATTACTCGTGTCGTTCCACATCTGTAAGACTGTAAAACTCTCAAGGTCCAGAAAAGTAGGAATGACATTATTAAAGTACTCCATGTGACTCCAGTGGTTTAACCTCAGTTTTATGAAGCGACGCGAGTGCTTTGTTTGTACAAAAAAAAACATAATTTACCACTTTATTTACAAAAATACAGATCTGCAACACACGTTCACGAGAGCTTCACAACAAATGCATGTTGGGTTCAGACTCGCGCGTCAACTCAACGCACATGCGCGAGTTTTCACAAGAGAGCTGACATTGATGCGTGAACACGCTTTGGATAATATTATTTTGTAAATAAAGTGGTAAATTATGTTTTTTTAATTTTGTACAAACAAAGCACTCTCACATTGCTTCATAAAATTGAGGTTAAACCACTGGAGTCACATGGAGTACTTTAATGTTGTCTTTCCTACCTTTCTGGACCTTGGAGTGGTAGTTGTGTTGGATCTCTATGGAGGGACAGGAACCTCTCAGACTTCATCAAAAAGATCTTAATTTGTGTTCCGTAGATGAACAAAGGTCTAACGGATGTGGAATGACATGAGGATGAGTAATAAATAACTGAATTTTTATTTTTGGGTGAACTAACCCTTTAAATGTGCCCTTGCAATCTTAATCAAAAACATTAACTTCCCCTCCCTCTCGCAAAAACATCTCTTCTATGATGACGTGCACCGGCATGAGAACGGGACAATAATTGTGGGACAATTGTGTTATGCCGCAACACCGGTTACATCACTTGCCCACCACGGCACCTCCCCCCACCGTTGTATTAGATTTTTTATAGTAATAGAAGTCATTTAGTTAAGTTAGAGAACAGACATTACAATTAAAAACTGAACGAGTCAGCTCACTTCAGAATGAGTTGCATTGCACAGATCAGCAGCAAGAGTCAGATTTCACCTCACCCATTTTGCCTCACTCCTGAGTCCTGACTGACAAGACAATGGCAGATGATTTGGTTTTACCGGTGTTGTCACACGTCGATTAACCGGTGGGAAAATTTCCTCACTGTCACATGCCTAGTAGGTGTGCTCTGGAGTGCCACTGCCTTTGACGTGGAAATCTTATCCAGTAAATTTCTTCTGTTCAGTCCGTCAAGGTCAGACACGAGTAAAAACATGAACACACTGGAGAGCTGTTTATAGTGGAAATTGAAGCTGTAATTCTAATTAAAACCGACGTGAATGTGAAGTGAATGCTTGATTTAAAGCAATCTATTGTACAAGAGCTATATAAATAAAAGTGACGTGACTTGACTAGAGTGCCGAATTGCAGAGCTAGTGCAAACATATCCATATCACTTTGATCAGATGCTTTCATAACTGCTGTTTTCTCACTGCAGTCATTTTTGTTGTGTGTTCATTTTGTTATTGAGGGGAATACGTGCAGCACATATTTACATATTCTTCTAAACGTTGGAATGTTTGCTATGAGTATACCGCTGCTGAGGTATTTCAAACTTGTTTTTCCTCTAAGAGAAGAACGAAAAAGGACTGCGCCTTGAGTATATTGGGGCCTTAATGGTTAGGTATTACAGACCTCCTTGATTCAGGCCACAAAAATGCTATTACATACACGTTGCTCCGAGCTTCCACGCCAGATGCTGCGTTCATTGTTGTGGGATCTCCAAAGCTGCACGGCACAGCGTTCCTATGATGGACAGAACAGGAACATCTGTCCTGACAGATGACTCTCATCACTCACAGATGCAGTGTAACATGTCTCTTTACGATAGCATGATGGCGAATGATGATATCTAAACGCAACCCATTTCCGCTTTGGGAACGGACCGGCTGATCTTACTCCGTTTACAGGTTTCTAAACAACAAAAAAGGGCTGCGTGAAAGACATGTCAGTGTTTTTATATAGCAAAGGACATCTGTAAAATCTCAGATGGGTATTTTATGCCTGTGATTGAAGGATGGATGATGAATGCATTGACGTGTGGAAGGAGTAATAAATCTTCTCACCTGTCAGCTCAGAGGAGCACATTCTCTCCTGGGAAAACCTGAGCTGCCTTGCCAAAGGCACAGCATGAAATCTCATAAGAGAGAGAGACAGAGAACGAGAGAGACCTCTGTCTGACAGAGAAGCCCGGGACCTCCATTAGAGATAGGCCTAATTTATGTTTCTCATGCGGCGAGAATGATGTCATTACGGCTTTTGGATAAATCACGGTAGGCTGCCATCGATGCCGCTTTTCCCAGGACCCCGCTATTACAGCTACTTCCTGGTCACCTTGGGAGAGCACATTGGGAGTGATGGAGCTTTCCAGATAATGCCACGCTGGTGCTCCAGGATGACGGCTAATTAAGAGCTTTAATATCTCTCATCTGATGGAATATTGTAAATTTCAAGAAATGCATTAGATCCTGTGTAATTAACATGTGATATATTGCCACTCTTGAAAAAAAAAAAAAAAAGGATCTCTGAAGTCCCAAATCACATGAGTCATTAGTGTCCTTATCAAGCCATGGGAGTGAAGCCGGCCACACATTTATGAATAGTAATTAAACGAGAAGGCGAGCAATACATACAGCTGCAAAACACGCATTTGACAGAAGACTAAGGGGGCTTTCACATTAGGCACGTTTGCTGCTGTCTCCTACAAGTAGTCTCGGGTTTCGGTAGCCCGGTGCACTCCAGAGACCACATGACAGCTTTCACATTACCAATTTTTTATGCGAACATGTCCCATTTCAAACTAAACTGCCAGTGTTAAAGCACCCTAAGTGCCGTCTTTAGTTGCACATCGGTGTGCTCATCCACGCAGGTCACATCATGACCCATTCCACATAAGGGCTGATTCATATAGCATAGTGATTTCAAAAACAACATTTGCAAATAGATACATCATGGATAGGGATAGGGGCGGGATGATCAACTGGTCATCCATCAACTAGTCGATTAGTGAGTTCCACTGGGGGCAGAGGACCCCCCAAAAGGCTACAAGGGGGTGCTTGGGGATCTACTGAAAATTTGAGAGAAGAAGAAAAAAAAAACACTACAAAATGTATTTTTAGGGTTATCAGATTCAACAGACTACCTTAATGTGTTAAATAAAATTAATTGCTTTATTAATTCAAATAATATTTTTTATTATTTGATCTGTTTATTTTGCTTTCTAAAGACAGGTTGGAAATCATAAGATTGATCACNAAAAAAACACACTACAAAATGTATTTTTAGGGTTATCAGATTCAACAGACTACCTTAATGTGTTAAATAAAATTAATTGCTTAATTAATTCAAATAATATTTTTTATTATTTGATCTGTTTATTTTGCTTTCTAAAGACAGGTTGGAAATCATAAGATTGATCACAATGATTTCGCAATACAAAAATGCAACAATATGTATTGTAGAAAGTGACAATATGCATTGTGTATAATTTACCCAAAATGAAAATTACTGTGTGAGAAAAAATGGAAGTTTACAGAGTTTTAGTGTCAGTACTACACTGAACTACTATAATGTTGAATATAATGTATAATAATGCAATGGGGGAATATTTGTGGGTCCTAAAAATGCCAAATGTCTAGTACCAGTAAAAAATAGCAAATGTTTATTTACTAGAGTTGTCAAAAGTACCAACTTCGGTACCAAGTCGGTACTGAAATTTAAAAAATGTGACGCTTTGAGCACTGAGCGGATTCGTAAACATCTCTGATTGGCCATTGTGTTGACGCACACATCGGATTTGTCTGTGATTGGCTTCAATGATCAATAGACATCAATGATGCTCTTCATCGAGCGCATACACAGATACACACGGGAGCGTTTGAAAACACGTGTCTATTGTGGACCAGTCCGCTGATAGACGCCTGCTTTCAAACGCTCCCGGTTTCAAAACGCTTTCAAATTCAAACACTACTGTGTGCTTTCAAATGCTCCCGTGCGTTGGTCATTGTAGCCAATCACAGACAATCAAATCAGATGAGCGCGTCAACACAATGGCCAATCAGAGGTGTTTACAAATCCGCTGAACAGCGCTCAAAGCGTCACATTTTTAAAATATCAGTACCGATTGGTACGGAAGTCGGTACTTTTGACAACTCCACTATTTACTAGTAAAAAGTGGCCTAAATTATTTTAAATATATCTGGTCAATGACAAGAGTGTATGCATATTCATATTTTTCTGTATTTTCAGCTTCAGAATCATGAATATTTTTATTTTGGTATCAACACTGCCCTGTGCATTGGATTACCCGCACAAGTCCAACCCTATTCATTTCCACCCCCAATGTAATACCAAATTTAGCATTTTAATCAACAGTTAATTTTTAGTTAACCTTTTATCTTGAAGTATCGAATCGTGACATGAGGGTATCGTTACATCCCTAATCAATTCTGCTGCGTGTCCTCTGGTTGTCATGACCATAAACCAGCCTAATTACTGAGGGCTTACAACTAGTAGATTATAAAAAGATGTAATTTTGCACATCTCTAATCATAGCCTCTTCCCATCATCACTAGAATATCTTCAACCATGAAGCTGGAAAAACACATTATGGGAGTTACTGTTCTCAAATAAAGAAAAAGAACAGACAAACAGATGCTCTGCTGTGAACTGAGCCTGTGCTGTATCTCATTGATGATGGCTTGTCATCTCCCATCTCCGTTGACTTCTTTGGTTTTCTCAATGGGAATGGGACAATATGATCATGCTCCTTCTGCTCATTTTCAATCAGGCAGGTATAAATTAATGACCATGCTGTAGAAATAAGCCTGGGTATGAATTACCCAGATTTAAGAGTCATTAATACCCGGTAATTCTTCCAGTGGCCTCCCTCATTTGCAGGAAGCCAAACGTCAATGGGGGTTTTTTGGTCATGGGGGTAAATGCGTGAGATGGCCGCCAGCCAGGATAGGGAGGCAGTCCGCAGACATCTGTTGCGATTCAATGGACAGATGTGCCAACTTTTTTGTAGCCGTCCAAACTCGCAAGACAAATGATAGGGCGGGTGGCTAGAGAAAGGCTATCCTACGTACCTTCAGACATCTGGACCTTTGTGTTTAATTAGTCCATTGAGGAGGCCTGTGCCCACAGTGGCAGAAAACTGGAAAGATGTTTCCAGTTTCAAAAATAACTGTGGTTTAGGAGGATATAATAACAACTGATTGGATTACAGTCATTTTCCCAAGCCAATATCAGTATTCTTGCATTCAATCACTGTGAACTCATTCAAGCCATTCGTCCTTGCAACAGTGGCACAAAAAATTGACAAAATAACAGCGCCACTTCAACATACCAAAACGATCGAAAACAAATTGCTCTCCATTCAGAATTCAGGGAGCATTTCAGTGTCAGCAAACGCTGATAACTCTGAAATAGCACTGGGGAAATCAGGGGAATTCCCCGAAAAACCAGAGCACACAGCTCCTCCCCAGTAGCCAACCCCTTCCTGTTTGGTTTTGAGCAAGAACAGGAGGGAGCAGAGAGATGCCTTTGAAGTTGGTTCGAGCTGGGCCGTCCATCGTTTATTATAGTCACTAGTGTATGACGCTCATTTCCTTCTAAATAACGGGCAATAAATCAGACACCTCAAGCCTCCCGGCATGAGCTCCTATGTTCTGTTATCACTGCCATCCACGTAAAAATCTGCATACGACATGGGACAAATATGCATGAGAGACATTGAGGCATTATAAAAGTTAACATGCTGTAAACATGTAGCATTGTGACGGTGACCTCTGACTGTCAGATACTTATCAGATACGGTCATGGACCGAGCCCTCCGTGTTTATCTATGGCTGTGTGCAGATCCAATCAACATCACATACCTTTAAAAGATAAAATAGCGGCAGTATATATGGGCTGCTTTCTTTCAATTTCCTGTGCAATATCATTACAGTGCAGCTCTGGGTGGTATGACTATACTGTATATATTATACGGCAGTACAAATGTGTTCTGCTATACCATTTATACCTGTAGTACAATTGAAAAATATACACCAAGCAGAAAACTATAGTCTGCAAAATGTGTCGTGGATGGCATCCAATGTAGACAGCTTCACTGACTTTAATAAAGCGATTCCGTTTTTGTTTATGGTTACTGGATTAATTTAGCACATCGCTACATATTTGGTGTGTGGTCAAGTGCATATACTGCTTATATCAGCTATTTTCCAACCATTTAAATTAGATTTGTAATGCATTACTCTTTAGAGTCTCTTATAAAATTTAACGGAGCTCCATAATGGGGAGCTGTTGTGCTGATGTGATATTAATTATATTACCTTTTGGGTTGCATCTATCAAGGCCCGAATTTTATTTTTCAAGCATTTTAAAGTGTGTTTTAAAGTCACTAGATCACACATGGTTATGTAATCTAACAAAGAATAATATAATATAATATAATAATTAGTGCTGTCAATCGATTAAAAATGTTTTTAAATCGCACATTTTTTCTGTAATTAATCGCGATTAAAAGATTGTTGCAAACATGAGTTTTTTTTAATTTTTATATTGTAATAACTTCACAGTTACTCTCTAAATGAATGTAGAAATAACTTAGAGACAGTATATTTTAATTATTTGTTTATTGGCATCTTATTATGAATGAAGGCCAGTATCACTGATACTAATACTGCTACTGATGTCTCTATGAAATTGATTTTTTTAAACATTAATTATAGACATTCAACATTACAGTATAACTGAAAGCTATCAATTTCAACATTTATTAGGCTTTAAAAAAATAACTTTTAATTGAAGTGAACTTAAAACAATCTCCACATAAAATCATTATAATAAATGTCATATTTACCTGTGGCCTTTCTACCTGTCTGAATTATGACGTAAAAAATGGATGCTGTGTTAATTGTGTTAAATATTTTTAACGTGTTAACCTGAAAAATTATTTGCATGCATTAACACGTTAATTTTTACAGCCCTAAATATAATATAATATTTCATGTTTTTGAAAGAAGCCTCGAATGCTCATCAAGGCTGCAATTATTTTGTGAAATATTACTACAATTTAAAACATCTGTTATCCATTTGAATATATTTTTAAATGTTTAAAATATATTCAAAATGTATTCCTGTGATGGCAAAGCTGAATTTTCAGCATCATTACTCCTTCAGAAATCATTCTAATATGCTGATTTGGTGCTCAAGAAGCATATATCATTATTATCTTATTATTAATGTTAAAAACAGTTCCGCTGTTTAATATTTTTGTGGAAACCATGATGCGTTTTTCAGAATTCTTTGATGAACAGAACATTCAAAAGAACAGCATTTATTTGAAATAGTCAAAGACATTACAACAAAGGATTTCTGTCACTTCTGATAATAGAATAGAATGAAAAATCTTCAAGAAAAAAATTTTTTGCTCTTGAAGTGATGGAGTTGAAGTTCAACAAAAGCTGAAAGTAGTCAAATCTCCAAATTATCCACTGGTTTGATCCAGACCCTAAAGTATTAAAGTCTCAGCTTTAGACGACACATCCATGGATCTCTGGATCCATTAGCACACACAAAAAAGTCACCGTGCTTAAGAGTAAATAATCACTCGATTTACTTTACCTATATGCTGCTCCTAAACAATCCATAAAACAAAATGGTAACACTTTACAATAAGGTTAATTAATTAAACATTAGTTAATGTATTAACTAACATGAACTAATCATGAGCAATACATTTGTTACTGTATTTACTAATCTTTGTTAATGTTAGATAATGAAAATACAGTTGTTCATTGTTTGTTCATGTTAGTTCACAGTGCATTAACTAATGTTAACAAGATTTTAATAATGCATTAGTAAATGTTGAAATTAACATTAACAAAGATTAATAAATGCTGTAGAAGTGCAGTTTATTATTAGTTCATGTTAACTAATGAACCTCAAAGTCAAGTCCGTAAAGTCAAAACGAATGTTGGTTGTCACTTCAAACAGTCTCTTCCTGTCTAAGTTAACAGGTCTTGGACAGAATACGCTGCAAAAGGGAACAAACTGTATTCTTACAGTCAAAAGTCTGACTAAAAGAACCCTGTCTATCATAGAAACTTTAGAAAACATCTTGAGTCTGCTCCGCCCAGAGGACCAGTCCAGGACTGTTTCCAGTTTTGATCACTGAATCTACTGCACGCTCTACCATCCAATGCTTCTGGAAATCTTCCCTTTTCTCTCTCTTTGGAAGGCAAACTTGCAAAGCGCTCTGGAGCGAGAGACATTAACCTTGGCAACCTGACAGAGATACACACATATTATCTCTTTTTAATTTGATTAAAGCAAAGAGTAATCCATTCATCATCTATTACTTGTATCATTACAGGTCGAGCGTGTCGTTGACATAGAGGGCACAAACGCACGCACGTTCTTTGTTCTCAATGCCACGCTTGTTTCATCTCGCCTCCTCCACCCAGGCTGCAGAAGTGCTCTCCTCACGCCCGTAGGCTGAGCGCTCACACAGGATACGTTGAATGTGCGGGCTGCGCCGGTCTCAGGGGCCCGAGGGGGGTACTGTCGGTCAACACAGGGATGCTCGAGGCGGTCCAGAAATCACAGTGGTTGGCACCGGCCCAAAGCCAGCCTCCTCTTACCTCACACACACTGCCCAGCTCCCTGTAGTATGGATAAACATTGTGCCTGTGAAACCTGGCCCGCGGCCAGACGCAAAGCTGGAGTCAAACAATGATTTCCTATAATACTGGACAGCCTTGTTTACTTGCTAATCTGCAAACAGAGAACAGACAAAATTTGCGGCGTTTTGGCTACACTGGCCACTCATACGCCATTTATAGCCACCCCTGCCCCCACCCCGCACGGTTGGGTCGAGTTTTTACAGTTCCCCGCAGTGTTCATGAGCGTTCCTCGATGTGAGGAGGGTAAACAGGCTCACAAAGAGGGAGGTTTCCACATTCCTGCTAAACATGGGCTGTGTGTGTAAGAGTTGTGGTAATAAAGGTTAACATCGACCTCAGGATAGTGCTCTTTTTCACCATTAGGACCAGATCATGTTTGTGAAGGAAAAGAAAAAACAAGGCTTTATCTGACTCCGTCACACAGTGCCACCATAAAAGAGCCTACATGAAAGAATGAATAGGAGAAAAATCCCAGTCATTCATGCTGTTGAGTAAAAATATATGACAAATATTCTTAATATGACAAGCTTCTCACAAGCACGTCAAAGAAAAATGCCAGACAGGCTGCAGTTGCAGGTGAATTTCTTTGTTCTGAACTGTGTACTATATCAGTGTTTTCCAACATTTTTTGTCTTGCAGTATGTGCCCAAAAACCCCTTGAGAACAGAAATGTGCTCAGAAATTTTAATTGTAAATTTTTACTGAATATCATTTAGCATTATCATTAGTTATGGCTGTCACAATCATGAAACTTTGGCTGATGATAAAAATGTTATTCAAATAATTGTTCGTGATGATTTTATTTATTTATTTTTCACTTTAGACCTAGAATCCAACCATGTTTTTTTCCTTTGAAAATTGGATTTTGTACAGAGGTAGAATGACATGAATACTATTTTAAATATTTAATATATATAATGAATATGATAAATATTTGCTATTATTCT
>RJVU01057109.1:8192594-8237866 GCA_003731715.1 Anabarilius grahami
TCAAATAATGGTGATTAGGAGATTATGTAATAATCACAATGCCTATCATTAATAATATTTAAGTCACTTAAATACCTAAATAAATGGAATAATAATAATAATAATAAATATTCTTAATAAACATTCTTAATTGATTACATTTTCCTGTTTTATAGGTTAAACAAAACAAAAAAAGCTAAGTCGTTCCAAGTACCCCCTCTAACCAGCTTAGTTATTCCAGGTTGGGAATCAGTGATGTATATTAACCTATATACCTACATCGTCCCACCTCAGGAGAAATGAATGTGAAATATGGTCGTGTGCATGTATGAGACGTGGCATCGGCGCCCTACATTTCAGTCTACATCCAACAGTACATTTCACACAAAGATATGACCCACAAAAGGAACCGGCAACAGAACAACTGTAGACTTTGCGTCACCTCCCCCAGCTGAGAGGCGCCATGACGGAGTACCTGAACTGCATTCACAAAGCCAGTGCTGGGATTTTTAAGAGCCGCGTCGTGCAGCAGGCATAGCAACTGCTTTGATGGACTCGGAGAATTGATGTTTCTGTCTGACCTAATGAGCGATGGGAATACAGAGCTTGTTGCTGCTGCAAGCAATTCATTTAGCCGGCCCTTTTGTCAGGAAAAAGAGCGAGGTGATTGTGAAAGGAGGAGGCAACCACGTGAAAAAGGAGTCTTTATAAAGTCTACAGCGGCAACAATGACTGCTGATCACATTTGGTCGTGTTCTATTCCCTGAATACTGAACTCACATCAATGCCTGTGTGTTCCTGCTGGCTACCTGCCAGATTCAGATGTTGTCTTTATGTCACATCGGAATGATCATATTTATGAGATGGGACACTACAATGTTGTATTACCAGCTGAAAACTCATGGTTTTCTTTAAAGGGCTAGTCTAGCCAAAAATGAAAATTCTGTCATTATTTACACACCCTCATGTTATTTTTTTGTTCCTTCATTGAAAATCAAAGGGGTTTAATGTTGTTTTAAACAGATGTAACATTCTACAAAATATCTTTCTTTGTTCTTCAAGAAAGAAAAGTCATAGTGATTTGGACTGACATGAAGGCAAGTAAATGACAGATTTTTTTGGCTGAACCGTCCCTTTAAGGTAACTTTCTAAGTTAAAGGTGCAATAGGTGATTCTCTACAGAAAAACATTTTTGTTATACTGGTTGAAAGTCTCCTCATATCCTGATAGCAATCACTATGTTAAACGGTCTAAAACATTTTTTATAAATATATATCATCTGTGGAAGGCATAAGACCATAAAATGTTCATCCAATCATTATATTCGGTCCGAATGAAATAATACGATGTCCCACCTGCCTGCCAACGTGTGTTTTTACATACCCACATGCTAACCAGCGCAGACATCATACATCATTAGCGCGTTTCATGCTCAGCCACGTTTCATGTTTCATCACCTCAGTCACGAGCACTGCAAACAAACAGCAGCCACCTTTTACAGTTCCTACCGAATCAAAACAACAAACTTATGGTGCGTTCATACCATAACTAACATATAATTAAGAGATGGAAACCAGTGACGTTCTAACCAGGGGTGCGTTTCCCGAAACGAACTATGGTCGCAAGTTCCGTCGTTACCATTAGAGTTCAATGGGACTTACGACCATGGTTCACCAACGGTGCTTTCGGGAAACGCACCCCAGAGCTGTTCACGTCCTCAGACTCGGAATTATGCGTTTCCATGTCAACAGTATCAACACCGAAATGAATCTGCAGCAATATGGTACAAGCTCTCCAAGTTGTTTATGTTCATTATTATTGTAGTGTCATGTGCTTTGAGACATGAGGTAGTTTAACACCGTCTCTTGTGACGCTTTGCCGAGAGCAGCTGTGTGTGTGCGCATTCATGTGTTTTGGAGGAGGCGTGGCTTTGGAGATGCTCTGAAGTAAGGGTGGGATGTTATGATTTGAAAGCTAGCTCGCTATTGCTAGCCTCTCCGAAAATGTCCTATTGCACAGAGTCAATTAAAGAATAATTTTTACTTGTATAGCACGATTCACAATACGTACAGTATTATTTCAAAGCAGATTTACAGAAAATCATGCCATAATTCCCCCACTGAGCAAACCATAATGACATAATAAGTCATAATAACCGTAAGGGCCAAATTCACTAAACAGTTACAGCACTTTAGAGCAAATTTTGCTGATTTTACACCAAGATAACCTTATCTTGCTGGCTAACATAGATAAGGTTCTGAAGAAATGTACTTGTAGTGTTAGATGTATTGGAAAGAATGTGTTGAAAACTACAAGCCATGCAGTAAAGATCTGCATCGCATGTCAAAGGTTTCTAGCAAAAGACTGTTTATGAATTCATGAGTTATTATAGCTATTTTTTGTGAGGAAAGAAATGGGAAAGAAAACAAATGTATTAAAAAAAGCAAGCGTGATTAAGTAATAAAATAAGTATTTTTAAAACAAATATTAAAATACTACCATTCAAAAGTTTGGGGTCAGTAAAGTTTTTTGAATGTTTCTGAAAGAAATTCTTACAAAGGCTGCATTCATTTGATCAAAAATCTTTAATATTGTGAAATATCATTACAAATTAAAATAATTTTTCTATTTTAATATATTTTCAAATGTGATGGCAAATCTGAATTTTTAGCAGCATTACTCTAGTCTTCAGTGTCACATGATCCTTCAGAAATCATTCTAATATGCTTATTTGCTGCTCAAGAAACATTTCTGATTAATATTATCAATATTAACAACAGTTGTGCTCCTTAATATTTTTGTGGAAACAGATTTTTTTCAGGATTCTGAAAAAAACTGCTCCCCGGGCGCCGCAGCAATGGCTGCCCACTGCTCCGGGTGTGTGTTCACAGTGTGTGTGTTCACTGCTGTGTGTGTGCGCACTTGGATGGGTTAAATGCAGAGCACAAATTCCGAGTATGGGTCACCATACTTGGCCACATGTCACATGTCACTGTCACTGTCACTACAGCAGCTTGGATGAGAATCAATGACTGGAACTAATATATATATATATATATATCAAAAATAAATATTGCCTAAAATGTCTAATTGTGTTATGACCAAAATCTGAAAAAAAAAATTACTTCTACACTCAAAAGTAGGAACTTCCCTGGAGGAAGGCAGCAGTCTGTGGTAACAATATAGTGATACGCACAAAGCTGAGGTCAATAGTACAGATGTCACACTGGAATTCACTAGTGACAATGTGATTATTATTGAGTGCAAGCCCACAAAGCACCTGTGCTTCATCCCATGAGAGACATATCTAGTCCCCTCCACATTAGATAGAATTAAAGCATCAGAACAAACACTGACTGGCTACAAAACTTTGATTTATTTATGTATAAGTCTATGATTCAATGCAAAGGCAGAGTGTCCCTATCTCTCATAGATTCCCATGCCCACCATCCCTTACGCCAGCACGTGACCCCCTCCATTCCCCCGCAAGCATCACCCGCATCACCCATCTCCCCCAGGGAGCCATCACTACGACAGAGACGCTCCCAATTACACAGTGTGGGGGGTATTGGAGTGCCTCATAAAACTCCATACTTCATGAGATGGGGCTGATGGGTAAGAAAGCATGCGTTTGGTGGGGGTAGACATCTTCCCCTGAACATCATGTCCTAACTGCCTCAGGCCAGGACAAAGACCCTGTCGCTTGCGAGCGTGTTATGGACCCTTATTAGGGAAGTTATTGTGGTTTCCACCGCTTTAATTCCTCGGCGGACTCCACACAAAGCCGCCTAAGGGGTGTAATAAAAATGGCAGGTGCATGGTTAAGAGTGAGAAGTTGACTGTGGTTAGAAGCTCAAAGTAACACTGCTTCCATTAATATGTGATCTGTTTATCAACATTATGCATAGAGAGAGCGGGAACCATCAACCTTCTGCTACAGAGCTGTAGAACAACAATACAAACAACATATTCAATAGAAAGGCATGCTTAAAGTATATAAAGTGGTGATTGCTAAGGCAACATCAATATTACTATTGCTCATATTTACAGTAAAGATTAGGGATTTCTGAATTCTGAACTCATGAATGATACCACCTTGCGTCTGTGTTATTTTAGTTTAGATGTTTTATTTTTAGTAATTATGTTCTTTTGTCTTTTTTATTAGTTTTTGTGGAAAATATTTATATTTAGCTTTAATTAATTTAGTTTTAGTAATTTTAGTGCTTCCACTTAGACTTATTTCAGCTAGTTGCCAAGGCAACATTTCTAATTTTCGTTTGTTTTTCATCTAATATTTATATTTTTATATTTATTTACACCAAGACGATACCTTCCAAGTGATGGAAAAGATTTGTTGCGTTTCTCGCCTTGGTTGGAACTAACCAACTTTTCCATTGTTCTTCTACGTAAACGTGGTAGACGGACATGTTTGACCATTGTGCTCGCATATTTTGTAGCATATTTTGTGTATGAGAGGCGTCAATATAGTTAATAGAAGTTAAACTTTTAAAAAACACGTCTCATGAGTCTCGAGATCAAATTCATATGGATTAGTTTTCCGATCTCTTTATGAACTTTTTGATGCATCAAAGATCAAGTTGCAAAGGCATTCTATGGAGAGACTTCATCAGATTTAATCAAAAAGTTCTGAAGATGAACAAAAGTCTTACATGTTTTAAACGATATGAGGGTGAGTAATTAATGACAGAATTTTGGGGTGAACTAACCCTTTAAATTTTTAGTGTTTGCTGTAAGTTAAAGTTAGATGGAAAAAAATAAGAGAAATGAGTATACAAAAAATCTTTCGGCCAATATCTGATATGGTACCAAAATATTGTACATCTTGTACATTCATAAGACCTTTGCAACTGCACAGGAACACATTGGCAACTTCTTTATTTACATTCACAAAATGTAAAAATCTTTCGCTCTGTACAAGCTTATATTTTTTAGATTTATGCATGACAGCCACATTGTGATTTAGCACATAATTGAAACAGGTGCATCTCCAAACCAGTACACAAGTTATACTGTAACAGCATGTAAACTAATTTTCCTTTGTTTTCGTCAAGGCATGTTGATTCTATGCACGCACACTTGGTAAACAGCAGCAGATGCCCTGGTTAAGGTAGAGCTGGCGCCAGGCTACTATTCCTTATGTAAATGTGTAGCTCAGTGCCCTGCACAGTGGTGGACGAGCAGCTCTCTTACACCGCAGAAAAACACGAGCCACAGAGACAAAGGGGGAGAGCAAAGGAGCGAGAGAGCAAGGGTACAAACAGAAAAGACAAGGTTAGAGAGAAAGACAGCGATAGTGAGATGGAGAGGGGTCTCTGCCACTCAGCACCTGAGAGTGAAAGAAGAACAGAGGGAGAAAAGGGACGGAGCTCTCGTTGTTTTTAAGTGGCTGCGGGAGAGCCGCTGCTGTATTTATGGCCATCACATAGCGCTCTACCCTACCCGGGAATGACAGCAAGCTGCTGAAAGGGGGGTTAAGTTAGCCACTGGAGTCTCAAGAGGGCTTCAGCCTCATTTTATCACCGGTGAAACATATTACGGTGGCTTTTTATGCCAGTGGCTTGTTTTAGAGTAAATTTTCAGTGTAAATCTGGAAAATACAAGAAGAAAGAAACAGAAAAGGCAAAAAAACTATGGTGATACTGAGCTTTATCCATGACATTTTGTAGCTGCAGCTCTTTAAAGAAATAGTTCACCCAAATAGTGATTATTCGACAGGCTAATTGAGTTAACATTCAGACTAGGTCGACCGATAGTGGATTTTGCCAATACCAATCACTAAAAGTGTTAAAATTGGCCAATAAGCAATTAATCAGATAATAGTTAAGAAATCAATAAGAATAAAAAATTCCCATTCAAATGAAAAATAGTGCTGACCTTTGTTACAAAACTAACAATAATGACATCTCCATATATATATATAAATCATTTCAACTTGTCTTTTTAAATGTCTTTTTAGAAAGCCATTATACAGTATATATTATATATTTTTTGAAGTGCATATTGTGCTGATAACCAATTATTTTATTAGAAATCAAATCAATTTGCCTTTAAAAGGTGCCCTAGAATTTTTTTTTAAAAGATGTTATATAAGTCTAAGGTGTCCCCTGAATGTGTCTGTGAAGTTTCAGCTCAAAATACCCCATAGATTTTTTTTTATAAATTTTTTTAACTGCCTATTTTGGGGCATAATTAGAAATGAGCCGATTCAGGGTGTGTGGCCCTTTAAATCTCGTGCTCCATGCCCACTGAGCTCGCGCTTGCCTTAAACAACATAAAAAAAAGTTCAAACAGCTAATATAACCCTCAAAATGGATCTTTACAAAGTGTTTGTCATGCAGCATGTCTAATCGAGTAAGTACAGTGTTTATTTTGATGTTTACATTGATTCTGAATGAGTTTGAGGCTATGCTCCATGGCTAACGGCTAATGCTACACTGTTGGAGAGATTTATAAAGAATGAAGTTGTATTTATGCATTATACAGACTAGGGCTGGGCGATATATCGCATGCGATTGTCACGCGCATTTCGTCAGTAAAGCCGGTTCCCTGATTACCGCTAAATCGCCATCACCTGCTTTCAAATGCAGCGGCATTTAATAGACAGAGCCATAGTTCACTGACAAGCCACGCAATATCGCGTTCATTATCGAAGGCGATTCATCTATGATATGAACGCGATATTGCATTGTTTGTCAGTGATCTACGGTTCTGTCTATTATATGCCGCTCCATTTGAAAGCAGGTGATGGCGATTTTGCGGTAATCAGGGAACCGGCTTTACTGACGAAATGCGCATGACAATCGCATGCGATATATCGCCCAGCCCTAATACAGGCTGCAAGTGTTTAAAAATGAAAATAGGGACGGCTCTTGTCTCCGTGAATACAGTAAGAAACGATGGTAACTTTAACCACATTTAACAGTACATTAGCAACATGCTAACGAAACATTTAGAAAGACAATTTACAAATATCACTAAAAATATCATGTTATCATGAATCATGTCAGTTATTATTGCTCCATCTGCCATTTTTTGCTATTGTCCTTGCTTGCTTACCTAGTCTGTTGATTCAGCTGTGCACATCCAGACGTTCTGCCCTTGTCTAATGCCTTTCATAATGTTGGGAACATGGGCTGGCATATGCAAATATTGGGGGCGTACACCCCGACTGTTACGTAACAGTCGGTGTTATGTTGAGATTCGCCTGTTCTTCGGAGGTCTTTTAAACAAATGAGATTTATATAAGGAGGAAACAATGGAATTTGAGACTCACTGTATGTCATTACCATGTACTGAACTCTTGTTATTTAACTATGCCGAGGTAAATAAATTTTTTGAATCTAGGGCACCTTTAAAATGTCTTATTATTTAATTGCCTATTGTGTTGATAACCAAAAAGCAACTATTATATAAATGTATAACAAAAAATGAAAAATTTGTTGTTTCATCACTACTAACACTGACCATTTTTACTATTTTTATTATTATTATTTCAAAATGAAATTAACTTGTCTTTTAAAAAAATAAAAAAATAAAAAAATCATTTTTCACTACTACTCACACTAACTAAATATTATTATTATTAATCTATTTAAAAATAAAATGAACTTGTCTATTAAAATGTAATTTTAGAAAGGCATTGTATAGCGTACCTTATTATATATTTTTAAGTATATCTTTTTTGCTGATAACCAAAAAGTTATTATACACACACAGACACATGTATGTATGTATGTATACATACATACATACATACATACATACACACACATTGTATACCATACCATAATACCATAATAACATATGATATTAGGGATGCACCAATAGATAGCGATACCAATCTCATGTACTTGTACTCGTAAAAATACCCCCGATACCAAAGACCGATACCTCACGTGGACGTAACTAACAGAATTGTCCGTGCAGAGACACCGGCGGCAGCAGCAGAAACAATGTCAGCCTCAGGGGTGTGGAAATACTTCAAAATTAATGATGACAACACACACATTGCGAACTGCATGCAAATCGAGCTGAATGACGAAAAGAAGCAATCTCTCGCGAGCGCGCTCTCTCTCTTTCTTTCTTGAGCGCGACCCCAGTTCTCTCAGACAGTGCGCGATCAGTTCTCCTTGGGCCTGAATGGTCAAATGCACGAATAGTTGTCAAAATGTCCATCGTGTGGAGTATTTCACGTAAATACAGTCGTTATGGCTTTAGTGGATGTAAACAGGTGGGTGAAAAAAGGATATGTGTTAGTATATTACATCCATGGATTCGGTCTTAAAATGACAGTAGTCTAATTAAATATTTGTCTGTCATTAATGTTAATAAAACAACAAAAGATGTTAAATAAATGTATTTATATATATATATTGTGAAATAAAATTTCTCATATCATGGTCATATTGCCAACTCGTCCCGTATTCCACCATGAGAAATCTGGTCACCCTAGGTTGTGTTTATTGGTTCACAGTGTTATGTTATAAACATTTGTTCTGTAATTTTTGTTTAGCACTTTTTGAAAGGCAGGTTAAAAAAGATGTTTGTTTTTGGTAATTATGCCGTTTGAAGGTTATTGGACACTGTGAAATTTGTGCTTTAAGTTTGTGACAACTGACAAGCACATAAAAATTAATACCTTTTTTATTGGAGTAAATAATAAAGAAGCTGTCCTACATTCATTAGTCTCACCTTGTTGTGCTTGGAAAACTGACACATCACCAAAAAAAAAAAAAAAAGACATTAATAAATGTATAGGCATCGGTATCGGTATCAGCGAGTACCAGAAAAAAAAACTCGGTAGTCGTACTCGGTCCTTAAAAAAATGGTATCGGTGCATCGTTATATGATATACAACTCCAAGACAAGTTGATTTTTAAAATGTTGTTTTGTAGATCCCAGTAGGCAGACAGCTGTAAAGCAACAAGCAACAGGGTATGCGTAAAGAACGACTGAGACAAAGAATAAAAGAGTGGGGGAGTTGGCCGAGTCATTTGTGCAGCGTTTCCTGTCACTACGTGCTGTGAGGTAGTGCCAAAGCTGTAACCTCTCGCTTTCACAGTTACTCGAGTTACACAAGAGACTTCAAAACGCACATGAGCCCCTGAGTGCAGAGAGGAGGAGCAGCCTCTCGGGTTTGGCAGGACCGATCGCCGTCCTTCCAAACAGAGCAAAGTTCAGCGCCCGTAAGAGGAGCGCAGCCGCTCCCACAGATGCTGCAGAGCCGCTGCTGCTGCCCCTCACGTGACCGCCTTATTGTTTACTCCAGCACACAGCTCCAGCTCCAGCCACAGGCATTCAGGAGACTGGGAAGTCTTTGTAGGCAAGAAAAACACAACATGGCCCACATGTTTCTTGAANAGGGGTGGTGGTTGAGGGGAGACTTTACCTGTTGTCATAGCCACAAAAAGAAAAAAGGAACTCAGAGAAAAAGGGATCTGAGCAGGGCTCCACATGTGAAGATCAGCACCAGCAGCTCTTGAGAAGAGCTTAGGATCAAATTATTTTACTCATATTGAAGTATTTTTTGCAAAAGTACTTAGGCACCAAGTCAATACTAAAATTTTAAAAATATATTTAAAAATTATAAATGGTAATAAAAAATTAGATGAGAAAACAAAAACAATCTATGCTTAAGGTCTTACTGTTTAAACACAGCTTAATAAACCCGCTCTTATCTATTATGTAATTAATTAAACTACAATTTGTCAAGAAACATAGAAAAACACTCATTGCTCTTAATTTATTTCATTGTTCTATTTTACTGACTGTTTACTTGAATAATTACATGACAAACTGAAGTGGATTAATTCACTTAGATAATTGAAAGCTACAGGCTATTGTTTTCTATTTAATATTTTATATTAATACACTACTGTTGACAAGTTTTGGATCAGTACAATTTTGTTTCAGCAAGGAGGCATTAAATTGATCAAGCATGACAGTAAAGACATGTATTTATAATGTTACAAAATATTTCTGTTTCAAATAAATGCTGTTCTTTTGAACTGTCTATTCATCAAAGAAAGCTGAGAAAAATGTATTGTGTCATGTTTCAACAAAAATATTAAGCAGCACAACTGTTTTCAACATTGATAATAATAAGAAATGTTTCTTGAGCAGCAAATCAGCATATTAGACTAATTTCTGAAGGATCATGTGACACTGAAGACTGGAGTAAAGATGCTGATAATTTAGCTTTGCCACCACAAGAATAAATTACATTTAAAAATATATTCAAATAGAAAAGAGTTATTTTAAATGGTAATAATATTTCACAATATTACTGCTTTTACTGTATTTTTCATCAAATAAATGCAGCCCTGGTGAACATAAGAGTCTTCTTTCAAAAACATTAAAAAATATTACTGATACCGACCCCAAACTTCTGAACAGTTGTGTACATTTTAAATAGTGTATTTAATAATAATTACTAAGTAATTAATTACTGTAATTTAATTACTTTTCTTTGAAAAAGTAAAGTAAGGGATTACTTATTAGTAATAAGTAATGCAATACTTTTTAAAGAGAGAAATCAGTACAGTAATCTAATTACACTGTTGAATATATAATTAGTAGCTTGTAATTAATTACATTTTTAGAATAACAAAAGCCCAGAGTATATTTCTTTTTTTATGCGTAAGCGAGGGTCAGCATACGCGAATTCCATCATCAGAAGAGTATGCGCGTAATGTACGCGCACCACCTGGATTTTTGTCGCATATTCACATTTAATTTTTTTTGCAGTAATTAGTTTATCCACAAGGTGGCAACCGTGCCCTGGGGGCGTCGATTCACAAGGTAGTCAAAGAAAAACTGCACAAACAGAACAGATCGGTGTCATGAGAAATTGAGTGGCCCCCCCCACTCATTCTTTTGTCTTGATTCTTTCTTTTCCGTGAATTGGCCAAACGCGCTTGCATAACGATCTGAAACGATTTGGATTCATTCGGACAGCTCTGTCACTGAATCATCTGTAGTTGTTGGCGCTAAAAATACATCCCATTAAAAGTCTGTTGAACCAATGGGATCATTCGGGGGGGACTCGATTTCTCACCACACTGGAACGCATGCAAGCTACAGCAACAATGGAGGCCTATACAGACAACAGATTGTGCAAAAAGGTTAGAAAGTACCCTCATACTCTAGCATGAAAGAATACAAAAGATATTTACATGGTTTGTAACTCGCCGAGAGATATCTCAATTTCTCTGGTATTGTATCAACGACTGTTGTTCATATTTAAAAACAATCAGATCAAGAGTAGCAGTGGATAATTATGCATAATAACATGAACAGTCTGACAGTAATTGTCTTGAAATGTATTGTTGAAGCTGAATAATTTGTTAAAAAGTGCTGCTTTGATGACTGCAGTAGCGGTGGAGGGCATGAATTTGGAGATGCTTCATGGAGAGAGTTTTAGCCTTCTGACAGTTATTGTAAGCATATTCTCTGAGAAGTTGCATCTCTAAATGTATTCACTTTTTTGTCTTTATAATTTTAGTGGCTAATAAAATATATTCAGATAACCTAACTAACTGACCATCCTGAGGCATGCCAACAAAAAAAACAAAAAAAAACTGACTGCAGTTGCTCTTGTAAGTCATAACAAAATCTAATTAGTGATTTTTTTTTTTTTTTTAAATGCTGTTGACTGGGGAGGGGGAAAAAGGATATATTAGTTTCACAGTGCAAGTTGCTGTGCCTCTGTGCAACAGGCATGATATTAGGCTACTGAGTCTGAACGATGAAGCTGAGAGCTAGCGATCACAATGATACTCCATCCCTTGGGTAATATAACGAAACTTCAGTGCAAAGGCTCTGCAACATGTAATACATATGGTGTTACAGCAGACATTCTTTAAACATCTGGAACATGCACTGCACTGCTGAATGATCAGCAAGAGACCAAGAATAGTATGAGCTAACCTCAACTTGAGTAGCCCTTTAAAGTGGTAAGTCTTAGCCTACTCAAATGTCTGTGGTCAGTAAAGACCTTCCATATAAAAATGTGTTATGTAAGGGTGGGAATTAGGAAACAGCATGCAGGAGTAAATCAAAGTCATATCATCTAATCTATACAGTGTTGTTTTGGTTTACGCTCAGTAATCTTGGCTTTATAAGCTCTAAACCTGTGGGAGAGGGATATAGATTTTGCAAACATCCTTTATAATCACATTAATCATATACAGCTTTTTTCTTCCTCAGTGTATTTGTATCAGAGGAATAGCAATTCATTCCCATTTCTATTTAGCTTGTATAGTGTTTTAGAATTCTCAGTACTTCAACTTATTTTAGTTTCTAATTGTTGTTTAAGGTTTATGTTTTTATCTAATATTAATATTTTTATTTTAATGATTTGTAATAGTTTTACTTTTAATTAACATAAACAGTATGGGCCAGATTTATTAAACAGGGCAAATTAAAAAATTCCAAAAAAAGCACAGATGGAAGTGGAAAGTTCTGCGCGTGATCTACTGACAACGCAGTCTACCAAGAGCAGCGCAAATTAGCGTCTGGTTTAAGACATGCTTTTTTGAGTGGTTAATGATGGCGCAAATACCAGTAAATTGACTAGCGTAAACCTTAGTAAATCACCTTGCATGATTAATTTAAATACTCTCCTCGCATAAATTTTGCATCTGAAAGGGAAACTCCTACAAATGCATATGCAATAAGGTCAGCTGCAAAAATAACTGTGTCCACTCCACACCTTTTCAGTGCTAATTTTTCTCTGTGTGTCTTTAGTAAATCCTGACAATAGTTTTTTAACACCAGGGTTTGCACTGGTGAAAGCTGTCAGTAAATCTGGCCCAAAATCTTATAAAATGAACCTAAATTAAACTTTGAGCCCATTTTTGTTTGTTTGTTTTTCAATTTTAAGCTAGATTTAAAGGTGATCCACAAGATCTGTCGTAGCCCTGTCGCCCATTGTTTAGACAAACAGGAAGTCCTACCTCAAATTCAAGCCATTGAGCCATACAGTGAAATGTCAGACCTCTTAAACAGAGCAACGTTTTGAATACACCACAGAGCCACAATATTCCTGCTCTTCCACACATTGAACTGGGATTGGAGAAAGTTATGTATTTTAATAGTGGAAGAAAAATCTCTGTTCTTCTGTTTTCCTGCTCATTACTCTTTGCTACGGTCACATCGCTAGCCTAGAGTCTCCCTTCATTCTCATCTCTCTCAACTATGCCACAATTGAGAGTGACACCCCCATGCTGAGAGCTTAATTAGTACATCTCCATTTTAATTAATAAAGTCTTTCAGCTCGACACGAGATCAATAATTTATGTTACCAACTACACTGTCAAAGCTGAAAGGTATAATTAGAAATGCAGAACATTTTACACAGGTTTATTTTAATGGGTCACACATGAGTAACTCAACATCATGATGCCCCCCTGCCAGAGAATCTTTGCCCCAAACTCAAACTGAATTAGTTCCTCTCTGTAGCCACAAGAGGAGTTGCATAAAAACTAGGCTACAATTACCTTTACAAAATAGAGCAACAGAGACATATCTAGACTTGAACCTAACCATCCAACTCCTGTGGCTTAAATTATTACTTGGAATGAATCATTGTGATTTTATCTAAGGTTAAACTTTTAATAAATAAAATAAATTATATATCTTCACTGTAAATATTTTCTCAATATATTTATAGACTTAGAATTTTTTTATTTAATTATTTATACATTATTAAGGTTTATAGTAGTTTATTTAAAATATTTAATTATAAGAATTATATAATTAAGAATTATGTAATATTATATATGAATATATACTTTTCAGGCAAATATATAAAAAGACTAATTAGACTAATTATTAGAGTAATGTTATCAGTCAAGTACAGTACAGTATTATTCGGGATGGCAAACCCTGATCCGGCTTGCGTTTCCACCACCAACAGTACCCTTACTTGACAGGCGTGGTGAATGCCGGAAAGTAGCGATCAACATCATTCTCGCGTGAAGAAGAAAATGACAGTAAACAACAATGGAGGACATACAGCAGCTTTGTTTGAGCAGGCTGAAGGCTGCAAAAGGAAAAACAGCCAAAAAATACACATTGTGTTGTTATTCACCTTGTAGCACGCGCAAGTGACGATTCTCTGTCAACCAATCAACGTTCTGCAGTGAGTGTAGGTCCACCTTTTTGGTTGCGGTACTATTGGTACTATTGTGCTTGGTACCCCAACGGAAGGGTCCCAAAAAAGTGGTACGGTACGGTTCGGAATGACAACTTCTGACAATGGAAACAGCAAAAATTACTGAACCGTACCACTCGGTGGAAACGAGCTATTAGGTAAAGCAACTAACATTAACTAATGGGACTAATGGGGCATTTCTATTAAAATCTCACAAACCCCCATAGTGTCATTGTGAATCCTTATTTGTGAAACTCTGACCGAGAACACTGAATTACAGTACATTTGACTTTCAAAAAAAGTCAAAACTGCGATGTTAGTCATTATTGCCATTATTGCTATAGCACATAGCACATCAATTCACACATGCAATCAATTCACCCTTTCACACTCATCCAAGTTGCAGCCTCTTAAAATAATAAGCCAACCCAACAACCCTCCAACAACGATTCAAACAAAGCACTGCATATGATCTAGTATTGATGTGATATTTTTTCTTGATCATACTGCTGAGACTGCCACAGACAATCTCAACACACCTTCAAATTGGCGGCACACAATGAAAAGCTATGTTCCAATTACATTTAAAGTAGTCCCTCCACCGCTGACTGATTTACATTGTGATTTACAGTAACATGACTGTCAGAGTTACACAGCTGGAACATTTGTTTCTACTCCCATGACTGCAGTACAGAAGTGTTTAAACTCATAAAAAGAGGCGATACTTCATTATTTACAACATAAATAAATGTAAATAGATTTGTTTTGACAGCTTTAAATTGACAGGCTGGCAACACATCAGGGATTGTCACAACTGAATGCTGCATATTACACTTGTACACATATTATCGTAACTAGAAAGGATGAAGGAATCATGCTTTGATCTTTTAAACAAATGACTCTCTTCAGACAGGCATCTTTAGGGAGGTTGGATGTTAATGGGAAGCCATTTCTGATCTGGTATGTTTGGTATCGTGCTACGGCAAACATCGGAGCCCTTCATGTTGGTAACCATCAGCAAGTGAGGACAATCTAACAGCCTGTATTATTGCTTTGAAAGATATAATCCATTCTTGGCCACTCCCCCTCACTGATATTCAGGGAATTTTTAATTAAAACACTAATTTGCATAAACATTCCAGCACATTTCATTCTAAACCATCACAGGTGGTCCAATTTCCAAAGCCGTGACATGTAAGCATCCGGTGATTTAAAGCTTCTAATGGAAAAGGCTATTATTGCTTAGCAATGAAAGAGAAACTATTCACGGATGGCCTTTTTGAACACAATTTTCAGATGACTGATTTTATAGTTTGGGCTTAACAACACTGCCTCTACATTAAACCAAAACCTATCATATTTTTGCATGCATTTTACCATTAAATTGCCATCTAATTCTGTCATTTTTAAACACAATAACAATGTATTTTTAGTAGCTTAAGCAACTAAGGGGAAAAATCACTAAGGGTGAAACCACTTTTGCACCACTTTTTTTTAGCTTAAAATGTGTGTTAGTCACAGACCACCTGCTACGGAGTTTAACCAGGTGCATCTGGATTGCGTAGTCATTGTCATTCTTTTCAATGCAATCATGCATTTCTATACAAATTACGTAAATTGTATTAGTTTACTGCATCCTCCATATAGCCAGACCTGACCTGCAAGATGGTGATGAGAAAAAAAAAAACCTTAATGCTCATTAATGTCTTACAGAAAATTAATTGTTTAATTCTACTGTATTACAGTATGTCAAACAATCAAATGAAGTACTTTGAAACTGAAGAATTCCCTCCAAATTGTTTAAAACTTCATTTTCTATATACATTAAACTTTGTACTCGCTCTGCTGGTGTATCTGTCTGCACATTATAGCATTCTATTTTTATTGTATGCTATAGGAACAGCAGTTTTTATCCTTCATTCATTGTACTAAAACAACCACAACAGTGGATTCTCTCATTCTTGTAGGATGGCACACAATCAGGCATGTATTTTTTAGCTTGCTGCATGTCGAGCCAATCAGATAGGAACTATTTCAAAACTATTTTAATCATCGTGAAGTTCAGGGAAGTCTGAAAAAAAAGAAAGAAAGAAAAACATGCAGTGTCCAGTCCGATAAGACACCCAGGACCAACACCAGGCACTGTGTTGTTTTCTGTGAGAGTGCTGGAAAGAATCCAGCATTGCAGAACTCCAGCTTTTGCAAAGAGTGGCGCTTTTCAGATGGTAATCACATGCTCTCTAAAGTTGCAGCCCAACCACCATCCGCTTACTGAAGGAACTTGTTTTCTTTGGCAGCCACTAAAGCTGCTCTGCTGAGAAAGCATACTGTTTGACCAGAGCAGCCCCTTCCCCAGTTTATTCACCCACCACTTTGACACAGCACATCCCAACACTGGATCAACAGGGGGAAAAAGAGGAAGGAAAAAGCTTATATAAAAAAGGCAATAACAAATGTCACACCCATATTTCAAGCAATATGACTGCATGAGACGTTATAGGAAACCTAGTAATTTGGTTGCATTTATTTCCGTAGCTTTACCACAGTAATGCAAAGGCTTATTTTGATGATGGACTCAGGGGACTGAGCTCTCAGAGCAATAGGTTCATTTGGAGAATCCTCTAATGTGGTTTCCTGACCACAGTCTCTGTCTCCCACAGGTAAATGAGCTATATTTCAGGACCCATAAACATTGATTCAGGATCACAAATCTCTTATTTTTAAGGTTCAAAGATGTATGTAATTGTTATAATACTCTCAACTCTGTTTATTGTGCAGAGACAACTACAAGTGAGGCAAAATTTAAGTCGCTATTCACTAATAATCTTCCTCTCCACTGAAGCTTTTAAATGCACAAAAGTCATAAAACCTATAAAAAATGCTGCAAATGATGCCATTGGTTCTCGGGTATCTTGCGACTAGTGTTGTGAAAAGTCTGTACTGAAATTTTAAAAATGTGATGCTTTGAGCACTGTTGAGCAGATTCTTAAACACCTCTGATTGGCCATTGTGTTCACACGCTCATCAGATATGTCTGTGATTGGCTACGATGATCAATGCACGGGAGTATTTGAAAGCATTTTGAAAGTGGGAGAGGGAGCATTTAAAACTAGGCGTCTATCAGCGTACCGGTGTGCTGATAGACGGCTGCTGTCAACCGCTCCGTGTGTATCTGTGTAAGCACTCGGTGAAGAGCATAATTGATGTCTATTTACAACATGTTTTTGAAGCGTTGATCATTGTAGACAATCACAGACATTTCTGTTGAGTGTGTGAACACAATGGCCAATCAGAGGTGTCTCCGAATCCGCTCAACAGCATCAAATTTATAAAAATGTCAGTACCAACTTGGTATTGAAGTCAGTACTTTTGACAACACTACTTATGGCTGAACATCAATAGCACCATATTTTATTTGATAACTACAGTATGGAGAGAAAAAAAAAAGGAATGCGCCAACATTTCAGCCACTGAACATGTTCATCCAAAAATAACATTCCATCGTGTTTTATAGTAGTCATGTAGTCCATTGAGTTGTGTAGTATTTTTTAAAATATTAGCAATATTTTAAACACTGTGTAATCACTGTGGAACAGAGCAGGCAGGACATTCTTCAAAAATTCACATTTGCTTCTTCACAGAAGATAGAAAATTATTTGGTTTTGGTTCATCATTTTTAGAATTAGTAAATAATGCCCAAATGTTCTTTTTTTAGTCAAACTACTTTTAAAGCGACTAATGTTGATTTTACACAATTCTGAACTTACACACACACACACACACACACACCATCATTCATTTCCTGCTTGCAATTAGTCTACTGAAGGCTATTTGTCAGGCGTGCAACTTTACAGTCAGACTGCTCTTGTTCAAAAAGGTTATTTCCTGCTAAAGAAAAAACATAAAGCTGCTGTAGATTCTTGTTGTACACTGAAAAAAGGAACCAATAATGGTTTCCACATTCCAGCAGCGTTTCACAATCTTTTAATAAACCTCTCTTTTAGCAAAGCAGCCAGGGGATAGGGAGGTCAATAATCATGTTCGGTCAACTAATATACAAGACACAGAATGCTTGTGGTGTAATTCTGTAAACAAATATGATGAACTAAGCTATTCGGTATCCAATAACGAACATAAAACAGCTGACGTGAGGTGGGAAACGTGTGGCCCCCTTCACCCCCCCTAGACCTGCAGGTCACCAAACAAACTCTACCGCACTCTCCATTGAACGCTGATTGAAAAGAAACCAAGTGGCTACTTACTAGTTCCAGCCCTGTGATATCAAACTGGGTTACTGCATCTAGGTCACTGTTATTTGCAATCACAACTTTGAGAACGTGAGGCCTGGTCTCCAATCACAATCAAGTATGTACCCACCCAGATCACCTTCCTCACAACGCTCCATTCTCTTGCTTGTGTGTCACCAGTTCCCATTTAGGTAGACCCAATGACTGTTTCAAAGCAATGAATCTCAATTTCAGAGTAATCACACCAATACCCACTCCAAAATTTAAAAGAAGCTGCTGAACCAATATCTAATCTTTTCTTTTGTCAAAGGGCCCTCTTTGTGTTCATCAACTTAAGTGCTTGGTGCTCACATGATTTCATACAATACACTCTTGGACCATGGGATCTAATGGTCTTCTCCAGCGCTCTATAAAATCATTTGTCGCAAGACTCTTTACATTGATTTTGACACTTTACACAATAACATAGTGAAGCTAATCCTCATGTTACTTTGGCTTGAGGGATCGATCAACTATCTTGGAGCTAAGAAATGTAAAAAAGCCAAAGCACACTTTCCAGAACTTTGTCTGACTTTGTCTAAACTGACCAGCCCTGCCAACAAAAAGGCACCATAATTATTTTGAGATATTTAAACTTGCGCTGCTTCTTGTCCAAAGTCGCGACTAATAGACCTCAGAGCTTAACATACACATGCTTTGAGGTTTGTGTTGTCCAAAAGAAACACAGAAAAGAAAATATATGAGCAAACATGGTTACACGCACTGTGACACTGAATCAATTCAAGCACACAAATCTAAAAAGTGGTACGATTTTAGCCAGGATATGGTCATGATGAATTGCTTAGCTTAGAGGTGCGTGATACACAACTATTTAAAAGTTTGGGGTCAGTAAGATTCTTTAATGTTTTTGAAAGAAGTCTCTTATGCTGACCAAGGCTGCATTTATTTGATCAAAAATACAGTAAAAACTGTAATATTGTGAAATATTATTGTAATTTTAAATAACTTTTTTCTATTTTCATGTTTTCAAATGTAATTTATTCATGTGATGGCAAAGCTGAATTTTCAGCATCATTACTCCAGTCATAACATTTCTGAACTTTTTTCTCAGAATTGTGAGATATAAACGCGCATGTTATAATGTCCAAAAGTGAGGGGAAAAGACTGACGTTTTCTCAGAATTGTGAGTTTATATCTCTCAATTCAGAGAAAAAGTCAGAAGTGCTCAATTTTTCTTGCAATTGCAAGAAATTTTTCTTGCAATTTTTATCACGCAACTCTGACTTTTTTTTCCTCAGAATTGCGAGATATAAACTCACAAATTGCGGGTTTGTTCATAGAGTCAGAATATCACGCAATTCTGACTTTATAACTCGCAATTGCTAGTTTAAATCTCGCCATTCTGAGAAAAAAAGTCAGAATTGTGAGATGCAAACTCGCAATTGGGAGGAAAAAAATATCTGAATTGTGAGATAAAAAGTCGCAATTACCTTTTTTATTTTTTTATTTAGTGGCGGAAACAAGCTTCCAGTTTTAACTGATAATTTATTACAGTAAATATCTCATGTTTTATATGTAATATGTTCAGAAAACTATTTGTTGGCCTATATGACCACAGCACAATTGATAATCTGTCAGGATGGAGATGTAGCAAGACAAACTACAGCATATGTTGTACATGGAGGATTAATTGCAGTTGTCTATAAGCATTAAATATAATGAGCTTCATAAATGGAGCACCACTCAGCTAATCAATAACACCCAGAGAAATCAGTAGTCAACCTACCGCAAATCAAACATGCAAGGCCAATTAACTCAGATAGAAATAATAAACATCTTTGCCAGCCATAAAATATAAGACATTTTTTTTCCTGTATGAATGGATAGAATGTAAATTGAGCAAAGAAATCAATAATTTGTCAACAAGTAAGTCGATATCAGGTCTGAATGTAATAATAGGTCTATCAGACGGCAGATGCTTCATACAAAGCTGTAAGTCAATAGATTTTTGGTATTTAAAAAGTAAAAAGTCACACTAAAAACAGTGTGTGTGAGTTATGTTACAAATTGCATGCGACAAACAAAAGGAAAACAGCTGTTAACTATGTTTTTGTAGTTCTACAGCTTGCTGCATGCTAGAGGTGTCAGAAAAGAAAGTACAAATGCTGTAAAGCATTCAAACCACAAGATTTACAAACCACAAACAAGCCTGTCTCAACATACTGGTGGTCTGTGCTTCGCTTAGAATACTAAATAAACATAACTAGCATATAGACATGAGAGATCAAATTTGCCTTGATCCTTTGACATTTGATGCCTTTGATCTTTGTTTGAACCACTAAAACATCCTGCAAGTTTCATAGATTAAAACGTCCTCCTCATTATAATCAAAGCATTTATTTAATCAAGCTCCAAAAAGGCTCTTTTGATAGTGTGTGACCTATGACCTCACAGGCAAATTCTTTTGCATATGACTGCCTCTAAAGCAAGACATTAACGAATAGTTATACATCATCACACCATAAGCCCCGCCCACTGGCATTCAGTCACTTAACGGCTGACATTTGCCTATACTGGATGTGAGCAGCACGTCACGTCAAAAGCAAATAGAACCCATTATAATCACTGATGCTGTCTTACACTGGATACAGTATAAAGATTTAGATTCTGACATACTCCAGTCCACACACTTGAGTTTGTCGACAACAGGACAGATGGAAGAGTGAAAGAACGTTCGCTTTGGCGCGTCCAGTTTCAACAGCTCTTTTGCGTCTCTGTCCAAACTTCAGAAGGATCCCAGCATCAGAAACAAGTGGATGGTTTATTTTAATTGCGTCCCAGATTGCCTCAGAAAATTGTATGTTTGTTCAGAGCCTTTTGTTTTGTAAAAGAGGCACAGTGTAATGGAGAGTTTGCAAAGAAACTTTTGATGAAATATGAAGCAGCCAGAACTTTATTGGACCTGACAGCAGCTACATCGCAAACCGTAAGTAAATAATTTCATAATGTAGCTTTGTCTGTAAGTGACAGTTTTATATGGATAATGTTGTCAAGTCACTTTCTTCACGTGCACCAGTGAGTGGGCATTGATACAGTTTAGATTAAGCGATACGGCTTCTGCTAATCGACGCTCTTAAATGTGACGTGACAGATCGCTGTAGCGCAGTGCAGAGCTCAAGTCTCTTCTTCCAAAAAAAAAAAAAAAACAACACTAGAGAGGAGCTTTTTTACTCTTCATTTTATGTTTGAATAAATTTGCCATGAACACAAGTGCTTATGAAAACTACCTTATTTGCAACTGAATTGGCAACAAACATTTCAGTTTTCATTTGAGTGTTATTATTATTTCTGAAAATAAATAGAAGCTGAATATAATACCCCCTCTTTTTAATTTTTAACCTCTAATATTATAGTGTACAAAATGAGAGGGTTCACTGTATAGTTTGCAGCATTATTTGGTAGAGATTTTTTCCTTAAGAAAAATCTAACTGTTGGTATCAGCATCGGCCGATACTATTCTGAATAATCGGCTATCTGTATCAGCAGAGAAATTTAGTATCGGTGCATCTCTAATTATAAGTGAACCTCAAGGAATATACAGTGCTCAGCGTAAATGAGTACACCTTTGATAAGTAACATTTTAAACAATATCTCAATGAACACAAAAACAATTTCCAAAATGTTGACAAGACTAAGTTTAATATAACATCTGTTTAACTTATAACATGAAAGTAAGGTTAATAATATAACTTAGATTGCAAATTTTTCAGTTTTACTCAAATTAGGGTGATGCAAAAATGAGTACACCCCACAACAAAAACTACTACATCTAGTAGTTTGTATGGCCTCCATGATTTTTTATGACAGCACCAAGTCTTCTAGACATGGAATGAACAAGTTGGCGGCATCTTTTTCCATTCTTCAAGAATGACCTCTTTTAGAGACCGGATGCTGGATGGAGAGTGATGCTCAACTTGTCTCTTCAGAATTCCCCATAGGTGTTCAATTGGGTTCAGATCAGGAGCCACTGAATCACTTTCACCCTGTTCTTCAGAAATCCAACAGTGGCCTTATATGTGTGTTTAGGATCATTGTCATGTTGGAAAAGTGCACGACGACCAAGGGCACAGAGTGATGTTAGCATCTTCTCTTTCAGTATAGAGCAGTACATCTGTGAATTCATGATCATCAATGAAATGCAGCTCCCCGACACCAGCAGCATTCATGCAGCCCCACATTAGGACACTGCCACCACCATGTTTCACTGTAGGCACCATGCATTTTATTTGTATTCCTCACCTTTGCGACGCCATACAGTTTTGAAGCCATCAGTTCCAAAAACATTTATCTTGGTCACATCACTCCAGAGTATAGAGTCCCAGTAGTCTTCATCTTTTTTCAGCATGGGCCCTGGCAAACTCTAGGCGGGCTTTTTGGTGCCTGGGCTTTAAGAAAGGCTTCTTTAGTGGACGGCACCCATGCATGCCATCCCTATGCAGTGTACGCCGTATTGTGTCATGGGAAATATTCACCCCAGTTTGGCTTTCTACTTCTTTAGATAACTGCAGTGAAGCTTTGCTGATCTTCTTGTAGCCTTCACCTTTCTGGTGTAAAGAAATTATTTTCTTTCTCAGGTCTTGTGACATTTCTCTTCCATGTGGTGCCATTGCTGACAGCATGAAGTGGGAAGGGGTTTTAACAGCCCTAGTCAACTGTCTGCTGGACACCTGTGTAATGAATAATTAGACTCACCTGTGGTTGAATTCTTGTTAAATTAGACATTTGCAGTCTAAAATTTAGCTTTGCTCCAGAGACTTTCAGTGGGGTGTACTCATTTTTGCATCACCCTAATTTGAGTAAAACTGAACATTTTGTTCTCCAAGTTATATTATTAACCTTACTTTCATGTTATAAGTTAAACTTAGTCTTGTCAACATTTTGGAAATTGTTTTTGTGTTTGTTGAGATATTGTTTAAAATGTTACTTTCCAAAGGGGTGTACTCATTTATGCTGAGCACTGTATTAAAATAATTTAAAAAATCCATGTCATGACCCTTTTGAAGGACAAAGACGTACTGTAAAGGTACAATATTACAGTAATAGTATCATGATTTTGATATACTGTTCAAAAGGAAACGAAATTGAGGAAACGTGAAAGTTAATATTACAACAGTTATGTTTTAAATTAAATAAATGCTGTTCTTTTGAACGTCCTATTCACGATTCACAAAATCTGACTAAATGACTTCCATATTCTTATGCTATGGTTTTGGTATGATATTGTTGATGCTTATATGGATTTAGACCAAAACTATATAAAATGTTTCAATAATATAATATAATATAATATAATATTAGAGGAAAATACTTTCTTACATTCTTAGAATCAATAACTTCTGAAAATGAAATTAAATATAAGGTGTAAACATAACTTTTACTGAAAAAAATATCTATAATAATAAAAGTAAGATCAATCCATTTATGAAAAAAAAATCAGGCAGAATTTGTTTATGTCCTTTGGGACTCTGATGTTAGTTTCTATGGAGACTGATGCAACTTATAAATAACATAAAACCAACATCTCACCAGCACTACAGTCCAGCTCTTGTTATTTAGTGCATTCAACAAAAAGTAAACAATGTGATACATAATCCCTTCAGTTTTCATTAGTGCCTGTAGGGGGTGCTCATCCTGTAGCCTTACCTGGCTTGTGGTACGTCGATGCTGGAAGAGACCACTTTGCGTTTCTGTTCCAGCAGAGAAATGGAGCGGGTGTGATCCTTCTCCGGCTCCAGCGCCCGGCCCGTTCGCTTGTGCTCCAGCACCCGTGGCTCCTCTACACACTCCGGGCTGAGGGAGGGCGCCTCTCCTCTCTGCACACCCCCATTCTGGCCCTGCGTGGGCCCATCCCGCTGGCCACCGTTACAGGTGCTCTGCAGAGGGAAACACATTTGAGTTTCTTCAGGCTTAACTGTGTTAACAGTCTCTTTACGCGGCACCCGTCAATAAAGCCCTATTTACACCTACGGAGATGGTTAATGCTTTAGACCCCTACTGTGAGGCTTGTTTGCTTGCAATCACGCAGCATTAGGCTGTATTTAAACTGCTTGTAATTTATACATCGGTCAATACAAACACCTGAACAATGTTTTGGATCAGGAAATCATATTCGCTGATCTGCAGGCTTGTTTGTTTTAAAAGATCTTTGCGCTGCTGACAAAAGAAAAATAAATCCCCCTCACTCTGCCATTTCCCCCTTAGCATAACAAGCCACCATCCGTGACCACGCTAATGCAAAGACGAGCAGCTTTTCCTCTTGCACGTCTCATCTGCACAGCAGCCGTAGACTTTTCTATTTGCTGTGACTAAAGCTGCGGTACACTAAACCTCACGCTACAGAGAGGGCAAACAGGGGCCAAGACAACGCAAATCACCACATGCACCAGAGGAGAGCATGATCTTACAGTGAGCAGCGTGCAATACAGATCATTATCTTACCGTAACACGATTAGTTTGACTGAAGAGAGAGTAAACGGCTATCATGCTGAGCTTTGAGCATCTGGGAGTTTACATACTACAATGAAGTTAAAAATAAAATGGATTACCTGCCTCAATTCCAATTCAAGTAACTCCGCTGATAAGGGCTAAAAACGGTATTATAACACATTAACATCAACATACAAAACCGAGGATTTCATCACTAGTTGAGTGTGGTTATCTTAATAAACTCTATTGAATTGATAACATTTTTATTTATGGGCCAACTACCATCATTTACATCATTTTAGATTTATTTCTTCTGTAGAACACAAAGGGAGAACGTTTGAAGAATGTGCTGGCTGCTCTATTCTATGAAAAAACAATGACTTAGGACTGGAGCTTTCAAGCTTCAAAAAAGGATAAAGATGCACCATAAAATGTTTCACAAACATGCTTATGCACAATATTCCAAATCTTCTGAAAACAAATAATAGCTTTGGGAGAAAAACTAGGGACGCACAATAAGTTATCAGACAATATTAGAGATTTTATTATTTATCTACTGGATATTATTGAATATACAATTAGCTAAGTGAATGTGAATATAATTTACCTTAGTTTTACATTTTGCTGTTATCTAATGCTGACTTAAAGGCACACAATGTAAATTTTCACCACTAGAGGTCGCTTATTCAAAACAAAGGCGTAGCTTGATGTGTTGTCTTCACGTCTACAGCCGGTGGAAAAGAATCGGGACGGGACTCGGGCAGAAATCATATTAATGGATGAGATTATTAACGTTACTGTAGTATGAAGCAGAGCAGGGCTGAGTGCTGTGCGAGCAGAAACAAGGCAGCTGGAGCGATTGCTAATGAGAGACGTGCGCGATACATGTCTCGAGAGCAGCGGAACGTTTATTATGCAGCAGTCGCCACTTCCGCTTCTTCCGGTCAAGTGTATGTGGGGTAACACTGTTGTGTGTTGGAAGTTGTTATAGTGCTACTCTGTGCGTTTGCTCGACGGCGGCTTAATACACACTGCAGTAAGCAAAATCGATATTAGGCATGGTAAAACATGGTACTCTCTGTAAATCAAGAAAACGAGATTTAAACAATAAGACTTACTGTGTTGAGCAATATAACATTATTAGTTTTCTGTTGATGAATCTATCCATCCAAACAGTTGCTCACCTGTCTAATAAAATAATATATTAAATATATTAAAGCGTCTTTGGTGTTTCCATGGTTTCTACAAACTAAAACCGGAAACCGAGGGTAACACGGGTATGATGTCATTGATAGACGACGCACAGACACGGTCCATGTCCTGGTTAAAATTGCTTATTTCTCTGGATTTAAACATTCTTGGAAACATTTGGGATAATGCAAGTACACAAGTCAACAAAATATATAATATTGTTCGAGTGGTTTTTGGATAATTTAATTTAAAAATCTTACATATTGTGCCTTTAAAATCTTTAAAAAATAATTAATAACAATGTTAAATGTAGTATTTAGCAATTCTCAAATATAAATTTTTCCTACTGTAAGTTTAAATTTATATTCAATTCAGCATTTAAAATGTGTTTTTTGTGTTTTATTTTTATTTTATTTTATTTTAGACAAAATAAATAATTGATAAATGGCAGACATTACATTTCTATTATCAGCCATATCAAGAAAATAGTTATCAGCATATCAGCCATAATTTTAATACTCCCTTTAAAACAGAATGAAATAACAGTGAATAATGACAATTTTATGATAACTCTTCGTTTAAACCTCTCATAGGGCCGGAATAATGCTATTCAATGTAGAAGATGAATACCAGGCTTAGGCGTATTTTCATGAGATGAACAGATTTGCTAAAGCGGTATCATGTTGTGCAAGACTTTCAAGCGTCAAATCAAAAATGCACAGTTGACAAGTTCAAATTTAAATTTCACACACTATTAAGTTCTGCCTTTCTCTCTCAAGTCTCAAAAAACACACCCTTGCTTTGTGCATTTTAATGGCCACAGCTTTCTCACCTCATGTGGAGCACAGACTCCAAACTGATCAAATATGGGTCACAATTCATATGCCAATCAAACTATTCAAATGAGATCTTGTTTTTGCTAAAGAGTTAGAGGATTTTAATCAATTTAAACAGATCTCGACTGATCTAATAAGAGAATTAATTAGATTTGAGAGCAGGATGCACACAGATGAGCACTCGAAATTAATTATCTACAATTTATTTATTTATTTATTTATATTTGAATATTCACTAGGAAAACAAACACTCACTATGCACGTTCACGTGTGAGATGCTGCACTCAGTGTTTGAAATATCTACTGCCAAAAGAACTATGACACTCTTCATAAACTCAAAAACATCTACCGCTTTTCTGCCTTTGTAACAGGGTTGCATCCCTCAACCATTTCATGTAAATGAAGTGTAAACCAGCAACAAAGCCTTGGTGCATAAAGAGTTAAGACTGGTAGACAGCCTGTGTGGGTTAATTAAATTTTGATATTAAAGCAGTGGAAACAACAGGGGAATGAAAACAATCCAGTCCGCCTTTGTCTCTAAATGCCACACTGTAACACACTTAACATGAAGCCCCTCCTTACTAGGCCAGTCAACAAGTGGCATTCCCCCAAGCCCCAAGCCGAATGGCACTCATTTGGGAGTCCAGGCGCCTTGCCAAAGCCCCAGATTCTCTAAGCATGACCCTCTGTAGAGCTCCGTTTTGCTGCCGTTATGGAGCAGCTGCTCCGGGACCATTAGCCCCCACCCTAGTTTCACATCCCTCCCTGCTTGCATTGCTTACATCTTAACCTTTTCCCATCAAGTGACACCAGAGAAGATGTCACCATGTCTTGTATATAATAGCTGCTTGTTACATTTGAAAAGTGGCACTTTATTATTTCTGATTACAAATTAAATGGATGTCTGACGTGGAGCGCATGTACATTACAAAAACATTAAGGTGTAGCAGTTGCCATACTTGCCAAAAACAAACACATACAAACCATTAAATGTACAGCAGCATCCAAATAAAATGTGATTGCAAATATTGCATGCACATTTCAGTTATTACGTTATTTTGTTGTTTAAGGTAATTTACTTCAATTATTTTATGATGTTATTAACCAAAGTCTTACAGCTCTGGCTGTAATAGAATGAAATAGAACTGGTGCCATTCTTGTCATTTTGACCCTCTTTGTTGTGATGGCACCTCAGGCTGTATAACTTGATGACTGCAATTAGGTCATTATAAAAAAAAACTCTTTGTATTTTGCAATTACGTGCAAGCAGCCTAGTGTGCAATCACACAGAGTTCAGTGAATAAAAATAACTTGATATAAATCATTAACTAAATATCAAATTACATATGTAGAAAAACACGATCACTGTAAAAGCAATCAATTTCGAAAACACTAAAAAAAAATCTCTAAAGAGCCGGTTGCAGCGGAGAGATGGAGGCTGTTGTACGCGCGCACACAGATGCTTCTGCTGGCGCGTGAATGCTGCAGAGCGTGTTTGTTTGCCACTGTTATCCACCCACTAAAAGTCAGATAATCAGCAGCTTACACACAGGCCCTGCAAGGCTACAGACTGCGACTAAAACGGCCACAAATACAACAAAACAACACCATTTTACCACAATAATTTAAAATCCAGTCAGCTGACAAAACTTTGTGTTTGTGTTCACCACATAGTGTTCAGTCAGACTTCATCTCGTGATTGGGTGATAGTTACATACTTAGTCAGTGTTAACACCGCTATTTTTACATCTTTCTGTTGAGCTGCATTCGCTGAATTAAATTAACACAACGCAAAATGTCCAGTCCGCGAACAAATGACTCTTGTGAACATGTTCTTTTTAATGAATCAGTCCAAAAGATTCAAAAACAAAAGCGTTCAACTGACTCCCTCACTGAACTTGCGAGTCATTTTTTGTTTGTGTTCGATTGAAAGGTTTTAGGTTCGGTAGACTTAAGTTGACTGTTCATTTGACATGCAAATCGAAAATGTATGTTTACACAGTCGAGATATATTGTAAAAGAGTAATAAAATCTTGAAAAATATGTTACAAAAATAAGTTAATTGTCTAATGAGATCCACTTGTAAGATGGATTCGTGCTAAAAGGAGATCTTTGGTAAGACTAAGATGAGAGATTTTTTTCAAAATATTTATATTGCACAAATACAGTCTGGATCACTAGCAACATAATTTCAAACAAAAAATTATACACAGCTAGAAAATATCATTTTAGTCCGTTTTTATAACTAACAATTGCATAGTTTCATTCATAGTGAATGTTAAGAAGAAATCAAAATGCATATTTAATTCATATGTATTCTGCTTCAGTATATACTTAACAGTCATTTGCAACCATTTAAAAATGAGGCCAAAATTGTCCTTATTAAAAATAAAGTTTAATGCAATAGATTGTGAGCATGGACACCGACGCTTCCGCACTACCATCTATATAAAGCAATTATTTAATTTGGTCATCTAAAAAGTAATTGGCCCCTAAATGTTTCATTTGAGGAGCCAATGACTTCGTCCTCAGCATGATTACTGCAATATCCACTCTCACACATTCAGATGAGAACTATTTGGACCATCAAACAAACAATCTCTCAATGCACTGTAAACAATACTGTGTGCGACAAGCAAGCAGCATAACAACAACAAGCCCAGCTGACCACACACACCTTCAAGCTCGACTTCAGCGGTGCTTTCGCAGTCATCTGTGCAATCTCTTCCTCCGAGTATTCTTTCAAGCTCCCGTCTTGCATGAGCACCGTGTACACGTTGCGCCGATGGCCGGTTGAAGCATCTCTGTTGTCTTGTTTGACAGCCTGGATCACTCCCGTGAGCGGAGCCGCGTCTCCCGTTAAACCCGGCGCGTACACGCGGCTCCCAATGACCGAGCGCTTCACCAGCCGCCGCGTATGCATAGTTGATATATCAATGAAATGCGCAAATATAAATACTTCGATTGTTGCACAATGTCGCTTTAAAAACAAGAAATGTCACGTTGAGAAAACCCGAACGGATCGACCGTCATCATGGGCCGAACATGCGAATAATAAGACAACATCACCACAGATCTGGACCGCATCCACATATTTCACCGGCGTGAGCGCGCATGTTCGGGACACGAGACCAATGAACCGTTACAATATGCAAATGAGCTATGCTTAATAACCTCTCCGTCCGTCCGACCGAACGACCGACCGGCAACCGATATCTTTCTTCTGTCGACCTGTTTGTTTTGCTTGCCGTTCCCTTAAAGCAGGCGGGTTGTGGTAAAACACGGAGCGGAGCACCAGTTTTGGATCGACAAACACGATGTATTTTTCACAATACACACCACGGGCATTTATGTCATAAATCACCAAAGAGCGGCCGAACAGAAAGTTAATTACTATTATAATATTAATTAACGTCTGCAGTGTCGACTGTGCTGTTTTAATAGCCCATTTTTGCGTAAATCCGGTTTCGTGTGAGAAAGACTCCATTCCTTAAAATCCTTCCGGGTTTTCATGAGCCACTGGCTGTACCGGCGGAATGTCGCCTGTAAACATGTGCGCTCGCGCAGCCAGTGTGCGATCTCATTGGTTCACGGCACACACGCCTCCACTCGCTCGCGCTCGCTTTCTTCTGCAGTTTCCCTCCAAACTAAAGCAACGGGCCGGGCGCCGCGATTAAAACAATGACTCGAGGATGGAGAGATGAGAGTCTTTGAGTAGTTATTATTTAGGTAGGTTGGTCAGTGTACATAACATTAATAATAGTCATTATAATAATAACCCGTCAAAACCGGGTTATGAGTGTAATGTCAGAGTGTGTGACGCGGTGAGAATGATTGACAGGCGGTAGGGATTCCCGAGGGTCCTCTATGTTGTGACCTGTCATTAGTAGTCAGTAGAATAACTGTTTATGCAAAATCAGTCACACTTGCCACATACCAAAACATAAACTTGTCTGACTCTGAACATAATGCAAATATTTAAAAGATTTGTTATGCTGAGGAAGGAAACGCTGTGGACATATTTCTGCTTTTGACGTCTTAAAGGGATAGCTCACCCAAAAATGAGGATATTGTCATCAGTTTGTCATTCTCATGTTGTTACAAATCTGTATGAATTTCTTTCTTCCAGAGAACACAAAAGGAGATGGCAGAATAACAGCCTCTGTCACCATTCACTAGGTAAATGATAAATGATGACAGAAGTTTCATTTCTGGCTGAACTATCTCCTATAATACAAGCCTAAATGAAATTAAATGACATTTAATAAGTTACTGTTTTTCTTACTTCCCACTTCTGAAGTCGTGATTACGAGCTCATCGCATTCAAGTTTAGTTTTGAAAGGGCGTTCATGTGCAATTTTTAGAAACTCATATTTACGATAATTCCGAGAGCATGCAAAGGCAGCATAACTTCAGGTTACTCCCTTAGAATTTATTATGACAAATAATATCAATGTAATGTAAGTCACAAACTCATCACAAACTTGAAACGAGGTATTTGCACTGAAATTAACTGCATATCCTAAACAGGTGAGCCTACTAGCACTACTTACAATAAAGAGAAACCTGTCTCAGTTCTCATTTGACCACATACTGAAATAACCTTCCTTCAGACACATGGAAAATACCACTGGCCTCAATCCTTGTATTTGCAGTTCAAAAGGTAATAATTTAATAGTTGATTCAAATGTTCACTTTTATGCCATTTATGCATTTGGCATTTTTATTCAAAGTGACTTACAGAGCATTCAAACTATTTTATCAGCACATGATATACAGTCATGCTCAAAAGTTTACATACCCTTTGGAGAATCTGCAAAATGTTAATTATTTTAACAAAATAAGAGGGATCGTGCAAAATGTGTGTTATTTTTTATTTAGGTCTGTGCTGAATAAGATATTTTGCATAGAAGATGTTTACATTTAGCCAAAAAATAGCTGAATTTATAAAAATTGCCCGTTCAAAAATGTACATACCCTTGATTCTTAATACTGTGTGTGATTAACTGGATGATCCACAACTGTTTTTATGATTTGTGATGGTTGTTCATGAGTCCCTTGTTTGTCCTGAACAGTTAAACTGCCCAACATTCTTCAGAAAAATCCTTCAGGTCCTGAACATTTCTCAGTTTTCCAGCATCTTTTGCATATTTGAACCCTTTCCAGCAGTGACTGTGTGATTTTGAGATCCATCTTTTCACACTGAGGACAACTGAGGGAGTCAAACACAACTATTAAAAAAGGTTCAAACATTCAATGATGCTCCAGAAAGAAACACGATGCATTAAGACCCGGGAGGTGAAAACTTTTGAATTTGAACATCAAGATAAATTTTACTTGATTTGTCTTCCGGGAAACATGTGAGTATCTTCTGTTGCTTCCGACGGGCAGTAAAAAATTAGATATTTAAACAAAAAAAGACAAATTTGGACATCTTCATCTTGTTCAAAAGTTTTCACCCCCAGTTCTTAACACATCGCTTTTTCTTCTGGAGCATCAGTGAATGTTTGCAGCTTTTGTAATAGTTGTGTTTGAGTCCCTCAGTCGTCCCATGTGAAAAGAAGGATCTCAAAATCACACAGTCACTGCTGGAAACGGTTCAAATATGCAAAAGATGCTGGAAAACTGAAGAATTTGCAGGACCTGAAGGATTTTTCTGAAGAATATTGAGCAGTTTAACTGTTCAGGATAAACAAGAGACTCATGAACAACCATCACAAATCATAAAAACAGCTGTAGATCATCCAGATAACCACACACAGTATTGAGAATCAAGGGTGTGTACATTTTTGGGTCATTTTCAGCTATTTTTTGACTAAATGTAAACATCTTTTATGCAGAATATCTTATTCAGCACAGACCTAAATAAAAAATAACACACATTTTGCATGATCCCTCTTATTTTGTTAAAATAATTAACATTTTGCAGATTCTGCAAGGGGTATGTAAACTTTTGAGCATGACTGTAATTATTGAACTAGCAGTAATAAAGATTTTTAGATTTTCATTTAAAACATGCAGCAAGAAGCTATATGAAAGTCTCTTTCTGTTCTTGATAAAGGTGTAGTTTAAGGAATGATCCTCTTTTTTTTTTTCAAAGTAATAGAATATTCTTAAGTATCTCAAATATTCTTACATTCTTACAGTTTCAGTTGTGCAATTTGTACCGATTACATTTCAGAAGTAATCCACCCTCTTTTGTGCATTATAAAGCCTAAAATGGACATTTTTACCCTTGTGTCCGGTTAAGCACAAACATGTACATGTTGTTGTATGTGCTTGTCAGTGTGAGGTCTGAATTGATGGTAGCATTGATCATTTCTCAATGTATATAATTACTCTGTGCTTGTGGGCATGATTCGTATATAACAAACGGTCTATAGGAATAACCCCTTAAGGCATGGCTGAAAAGATTTAATCTTTTAAGAAACAATTTATCCTTATGAAGTGAAAATAAAATCTATTCAGTGCCCTTGTTTGCCACCGCTCCCTTATGGAATACTTGCATTAAAAATGAATGTTGCTTCGATTACAGATTCAATCAATAACAGGCTGTACAGTGAAATATGTTCTTAAAGTCCCCCAATACCAGTGCGTTGACATGATAATAAAACTGCCTTATTGCTGGTTGTTTTTCTACACTTGAGCATTTATGTATCGCCAGATTAAATATCAACAGATTATACTGTGTTTTTGTGCACTAAGGCAATATAAATGCCCTTGTCTCACTGAAAGTGCCATGTAAATATAGCACTATTAAGGAAAAATTATGTTAATAAATCAGTTGATGTGGATTAAACACATGCACACACATTATATTAGTCCAGCATGACTATATTGTTTCAGAAGCAAATACCACAATACAAAGATTATGATGAAATAAACAAATGCAAAATTCATTCTTATTTACAACTAAATACACAGAATTTGGTTAGAGTGAGAAACAAAACATACAAAGTTTCACCATGATATTAACCATAACACGGATCTTCTCAATATGGAACCTGTACCAACACAATGTACCATTACAAGCAAACACAGACAACATTGGGACTCCATCCACAGTCCTTATTTAAACCTCACATTTTAAATAGTGCTAAAGAAATCCAAAGCAATACATATTCCTGCTATTAGCCTTTTAAATGTTAATAAACCTCCTTTAAACTTTCTTTAATTAAAAATGCATCTAGAAAACAGCATGTATTCCACTGACTCTTAAAGTTTCATTAGTTCCTCAATACAAACAAACTATAAAATGTCCTCATGCTGTCATTTGAGAGCTGTCGCCAATCATCACAGAACCATACCGAAACAATGATATAATTTAACAGATCAAAATAGTCATTCGAATATTTACAAGTGTCTCTTGGCATGAAGTTGTACCATGCAGCGTCCGGACTTTGATTATACTGCTACATGAATGTAAAAGCAGCTAAATGCATACCTGATAATAAAGTACATTTACTAAGCTGCCAGGCAAAGCTGCAGTGTGGCAGTACTATGATGTGCTTTTCAGCCTTTTGAAATGTTGCGTACCTATTACATATAAAAACCAAACAATATCTGAAATATATAATGTATCTGATACACTTAATCAATACAGCTGCATCAATAAAAAAAAATACACATACATATTGATGCAACATAGCTCAATAACATCACAAATGGCAATTAGTGAACAACTGAACACCAGCAATAGATAATAGTCAACTTTTCATTAATACCCTTTTAGTACACTCATAAATGAGTGTGCTTAACTTTGCGTACCTAAAAGATCACTTCCTCAACTGAGCCTGTCATTTGACACATTAATTATAAAACATGTTAAAAGGCTCAGAATGATGGCTACACTTAAATGTTCTTCTTTTATATTTTGATATGTGTTTCGCGAACATCACTTGCTTACTACTTGTAATACGAAATGCTCCAGCAGTTCTGAATGATTAAAATGAGTGTACTTCCTTAATGGACTGAGCCGAGAGGTCTGCTGTTGACTGTATTTGATTGGTTCTCTTTTCGGGGTTATATTAGGACACAACTCCGTCAGTTGCTCAACTAGTATCACGTGAAAACGGGCAGGCAGAGTGCAGCTTACAGCAGGTGCGGTGTGCAAAAGCATTGAAAAAACTAGTACTCTTTATGAATACAATATTTCTTATAAGACAACAGCCACTGGTGTGACTTTGTTTTGAAATGTGATAAGGGGGGTTATATAGATGTGCTGTTAAGTCACAAAATAGTGAAGGCTTAGCTTCTGAATATTAATTAGGATATGCAAAAATAACATGATTTTCTGATAAGTAGTCTATGTAATATACTGATCAAGTGTGTAGTAGCCTATTTTTGAGTCAGTCATTACCATTATAAATGTCTTTAAATCATTTAAACTAATTTCAGTCGCTAAGTTCTCAATGCAGCAGTCATTCTTGCTGTATATTTCTACATATGAATTCTGAATCTTTGGTCTAGCATTGATGATTCCTTTGTATATGAGGGGTTTGGGTTTCTAATCCACCCTAATGGAACCATAATTACAGCTTTACATGAGTGGATATCAGTAGTGGGAACAAAATTGTTAACAGTTTGTTTTGTGATTTCACTAGAACGGGAATGAGCTGAGGAAAAGCAATAGATTGGAGCACATATATTGATATCAGAGATGGCGTGTGTGCTGGAGAGAACATTGCTGCATTAGATACATCCCTATTGCAAGCTATTTCAGAAAAACTGGCCATGGCAAAAAAGCGGTGGAGACATGTATGTCATAAATGATGCCAATGAGCACAGCTGATATAGGGGCACCTCGGGTTTGCGGTCCCCAATTATCCACATGAACAGAATAACAAACCCTCTTCTGAGCGACTCTAGAGTGTTTCATTTCCTGTGCTGGGTCACAGGTCTGAATGAACCCTTTCATTAATAATATTCAAAAGCAATGGGGTGCATAAATGCAATACTGAGAAACATTCAATCAGGAAAGGTTAAGTGCATTATTCTTATGATACCACTCCAAATTCCACTTCTAAACCTCAAAGAAGTGAGTTCTCATTGTCCACAGTCCCTTAGAAGGGTGGTCAGAGACGAGAGATCTCCCTGTTCAGACCCAGTTCCCCCACGCTCTCATAGTCAGGTTCCACGATCCCATTGCCCTGATGAGCCTCTTCAGCGGCTTTGGCGATCTTGATGGTCTCGTACCCAGGGTCTGCATTCTCTGTAAGCCCCTCCGGAGGCTGGGAGCCAAGAGCCATTGGGTAATCATCCCCAACTGTGGCATAAAGATCACTGGAAGTCGACTCCGGCACCATTCCTTTGATCTCTCCGATGCTGCTGTAGTCATTCTCAGTTTCCTTTACAGTATTCTTCACTACATTGGAGTACATGTCTGATAACTGAAAATGGAAATGTAACAGAACGAGACATCTTTACTCTACAGACTTGGTTCAATGTGATATTAAAATGCAAAAATTATTAATTGTTGGTAAAACCTACAAAGACTTTAAAGGGTTAGTTCACCCAAAAATGAAAATTCTGTCATTAATTACTCACCCTCATGTCGTTGCACACCCATAAGATCTTCGTTCATATTCTGAACACAAATTAAGATATTTTTGATGAAATCTGAGAGGTATCTGACTCCTCTATAGACCGCAATTTAACCACCACTTTCAAGGTCCAGAAAGGTACTAAAGACATTGTTAGAAGATGAGGGTGAGTGTGAGTAAGGTGAGGGTGAGTGTGAGAAGATGAGGGTGAGTAATTCATTTTTGGGTGAACTAACCCTTTAAGTTGGTCTTTACAAGGCTCTGAGATGTTGATAGACCCTACCTCACTGTCTGGAGACACACTGTCCTGAAGCTCTGGAGTCATCGGCGGGGAGTGTAACTGTAGGACAATGATTGAAACGAGACCATTAGTTAAAAACATATTTAATCAATTTAAACATACAGCAGCACCGGAAATAGCTCACTTCAGCTGACACATGCTAGTGTCAAGGACTGATTGATGCAAAAACGAAGCCACTCATTCATTACTTAAGAGTTACTGATTGAAATCAAATGTACAGTTCCTCTCCAAGCAAGAGCGGTTGTATATTTACAAAGAGAATCAATAACTGAGTCATTAATTAACAAAGTAAATCCTACAGTGGATCAATAACAGACACCTTGGCTGCTGGAGAAGAATATCAATCCCTCTCTCAGTCACCTCACTGACAGAGAGATTACAGTCAAGTGGGAAATTTGCTATAACCCCTTCAAAATTAATCCTAAACAATTTAGTGCCAAAATTTCAAGCCTGTTTTGATCAAGCCACCTCACCCAATGAACTGGAAGTATTTTTTGCTTTGATTATGATCATGCAAAATGAGTATCAGCAGCTAGCCAGATGTGCTTTGATATTGGTTTAATTAGCAAAGCAATTAATTTAATAGCCCATCCTTGTAGCTCCGCAAAGACACCCCTGACCTCATCACAACTAACAAATGTCTCTTACAATAGGGCTTATCCACTAATTCACTCTTGCCTTGGTCTCTGTCCAGCCCTCTATATTAATTAAAGTGCCTCTTCCATTGATTTGCCCATATAAGAAATGAATAATCATCAGCAGTGTTTAATGTCATCACACAGTTCAGGACCATCACACAGTTTCAGTACTTCCTTATTCAGGAAGATTGGAGTTGGACTTGCGTGACCGAAATAGCTGCCTGGAGGCATTGCAAATATGGCCGCCGAGTGAACTGGCTTTTCTTGAAAGGGACTATACCCAAAAACACCTGCGTAGATAACTGAGGTGGATCAAATTTTGCATAGTAGTGAGGTGGTATGCAATAACTGGTGGGTAATTTCCCTATTGTAGTGAACTTCAGATTAAACACATACTTTCCCTTGAATACCCCAATGGCAGAATTCCTGTGAAGTTCACATTGGAAGATACCCTGAGTGTGGGAGGATGCTGATAGTACAGCCCAGGCACGAGGCAATGGCCTGTAGTGCTGCGCTCAATGGTGTCGATTAGTATTTGCTTTCACGCAAATGTCAGCATGTGCCCACGCATCTTTTGACAAGGCATCAGCACTAACAATAAAAGTCCTTCCCTTCAGCAGGAGACTTCTGAGTGTTGTTGATGTGCTGAAATCACAGCTTTTCAAAGACAGCTGCCCTCAGTCCATCACGCTAGCAAAGTGACAGTGGCTCGAATGCATAATGACACACATGGTGCTCCGCTCAAGCCAGGCTTGCGTGCTTCGCTCAAAAAACCAAGCATACAGTCCACACAGTGAACTAATGAGGCAATGTGTCCGATGTGCGTACATGTGTTACAGCATGTGCTTGTCAGTTTGGGCGTCCCAACTATAACTGACGGATTTTCTTTTTAAACACAGACTGATGTACCTGTAAACATGCTCTGCCGTCTCATTCATCATGAGGGTGAGCTGTCAGGCAGTGGACAGCTGGAACGCTGTGATCCGTATGCGCATATGTTAGCACAAACATGTGACCGATAAGACGAATCACTGCTGCCCCATTACATGTCTACATCAGGCCATGGTGAAAGGGATATGGAATGACAGGCGTCAAGTTTAAACCCACAGTGTAGTAGGAGATAATAGAGTAAACAGCTGATTTTAATGTTTTTACTGAGTACTGGGGAGGACACTTTACCCCAAAAGGTTCAGGAAGTGACTCCCCATCTGACTTCTACAGATTCACTAAAGCCCCTTTCCAGAGTGCCAGTGCCAGATCCAGTGGCCAATCTGGAACCATTACACACATTTCCACTGCAGAAAGGTTGGGAAAAATTGGCTCTGCACTGGCCCCTAAAATCTGCTGGTTTCGATTCAGGAACCATTGATGTTCGAAGCCCGAGGGCCGGGAAGGTTTTTGAAACAACTCACTTTTGGCAAGTCTGATGCAAAGCAAAAATTGATTGCTTACTGTTAGCATTAGTTCAGTTGGTGAACATCCTGTTCCTATATAAGTCGCGTCGCACTTTATTTCTCAATACAAATAAAATGAGTTTGTTTACAAATATCAAATGTGCATACTGATTGCTTGATTGGAGTTTTATTCATTATAAATTCTGATGGATGCATTTCTGATGTTAAAGTATATTCTCAAATCTTGTAAACAAAGACTCATAATGTAGCTCAGCTCAAGTCAGTAGAAGCGTGAGTCAATTCTGGTTAAGAGTTATTAGGTCTCTGGCCGAGCATGAGAATTAGCATCGTTTTTGGTGGAAAAGACATATAATTGATATTGTACAAGGACAAAGGAAGCAGAATACAGGGTAAAAAACATTAAATGAGAACAACAAAAGGAGAGAGAGCGAGCAAAGGAGAGAGAGATTGACAGAGCGAGAGTGCACAAGGGAGTGATGAACAAAAGAGGTGAGGAGTGTCCTCGACTGACGACAATAACGTGTGGCTGTAGTGGATGCTTACGCCGTGTGCAGACATTGACTGCGGGCACAACAGCAGCCTGTCTGCTCTCCTCTACAGATGGCTTCATTTGTATGCTACAGACGTACGTACGTATATCATCGTCAACCAGGGCACATATCCTAAAGACTGTAATTAAACTGGAAACACACTGTTCTCTATTGTTCTCTCGTGGTCTCTAAGTTTAGCTTCACTAGAGAATGTTAGCGCAGTCCTTTTTTGGCTGTTTCTATGATTATTCTTCTTTGTTCTGGATTATATGTGTGCAGGGTCGCATCACTCCTGAGTTGGATGGAAAAGCTCGTGCTAAAGGAAGTGATTACTGCAGGAGAGCAAATGATGCTGTTAACTCACTTTTTAACACCTTAGTGAACCTTACAACAGTACTGTGGTGGTACTATGGTAATGGTATCCCATGATACCATGGTACTGTAAAATGTATAATGGTACTGAATGATTGCCATATTCATTTACCACGAGATTTACATGCTACCCCAGGGGTGTCCAATCAAGCTCCTGGAAGGCCATTAATTGTTAGCGTCAACCCTAATTAAACACCTGAGCCAACTAATTAAGATTATCTTCATCTTTTTTCCATTTATGATGGGTAGCAACCAGCAATTAAGGGGCAATACCGCCAACTACTGTGTTGGAGTGTCAACCACTTAACCTGTCGCAAGATTATTTATGATAATTTCATACATGTAGTATTAACACAATATCAATATTTCAATTTTTTAAAAGCATGGTTATCGTTAACACCTGTATATTGTGACTATTCCCTACCATATACTGTAGTAAGCGAAAAGTGGTACTGTAAATGTTATACAATGAATTCTTTACTATCCCATAAGGTCATGGGAGCGAATTCGTAAAAGGCGGGAAAGTGACATGACTGAAGTTGTAGTCACATTACAATGGTGGACGTAGTACTCCAGGACATCGCAAAGTATGTTTTTCATTAAATGTAGTACATACTCTGACACTACGCAATTTTGGACGTAGCGACTAGAAATTATGTTTTATTAACAAAGTTCAGGAGGAACACGTTCAAATGATCTATCCAATCAACACGTCATTCCAATCAGCAATCAACACATCTACCCAATCAGCATGAGTGGAAGCCTATATGCAGTTGACTCCTCTATGATCCTGGAGAGTTTTCAGCATCCCTCCACCACCCAGTCTCCTCACATTCGCCTGGTTACTATCTTAACCAGAGATACGGAGGGAGTACTCTGGGTTCGGGCCAAAATACCGAGCTCGGAGCCCTCTCCTCGGACAGCACGCCAAATATGCATACTACTTTACTCTATCTGATTATTTGTAACTTTGTGAAACTTCCACGCAGGTATGTTAGAGATAAACCTGATAGGAAGGTCAAGAGAAGGATTGGACACTCCTAAGCTACCCCGAAGGTACCAGGGGTACCAACTTACTGGTACTTTGGTAAACATTGCGGTAATGTGAATGCATACATGGAACATTTTGTTACTTTTTTGTTAGAATTAACTCTACAGGACAAAAATGGTACTTTAATAAGGAAAACAGTTTGGTAGCCTCACCTGTCCATTTGGAATCTGCTGGTTGTCATTCTCATCCAGTACTTTGTCTGGTATGGGAGGTGGTTTTTCGTCCTCAGGATCTGCAAGATTCACAATGGCGGCAGAGCGCCTAGCCTCCAGGTCAGTGCTGTAGCGGCTCTTCTTGCTGAGATTGACGGAGGCATACTCGACACCATTGGGCAGCATGGTGTGGTCTGGTGTAGCAGGACTTGGGTGGCCATTGAGAAGAGGTGCAGGGGGTTCCTCTGGGCTTAATGTACCGTTGGGTAGGCCAATGTCCTTGAGCTCTTTCACTGTCTCGTACAGACAGTCCTCGACACTGACATCACGGGAGGCATTTTCCTTCACCACTTCGTACGTGCCATCTGAGGCAACTTGAGCATTGACCACAGCTGCTTGAAGGGTATCAGTGGGTGGAATGCTGGGTAATTCACGATCCTGGTGATACTTAGAGGATCTGATCTCTGATTGGCTGGACAGCATGTCTTCTGAAGGCTGGGGACTTGTGTCCATTGTGTCCGTGAGTACTGAGGACAAAGGTAAGGGGAAAGAGTGTGAATATCTGTTATAGTCAGTTGCAAACAGTGTCAGTGAGACTTTCGTGGAGAACTGTTACCTGTACCACTTGTAAGAGGCCCATTATGGGAGCTGCTGACTGCCAAGTCAGTGCCATGACTTTCTACTGACTGACTACATGTTTCCTTTTCTGACACCTGCAGAGACATAGGATATAAATGTTACCTATGCACTATGTGTGAACTAAACTCTATTCATTGATGCAATCACCATTCAGACAGCATGCAAAATGAGGGTTGACGTGCACATGGGTTCATATTTTGATTATTAGTTATAGTTACAGAGTCAATTCTAGTAATATTGCCTGAATGTAAAATGTGTTTGTCTCCGTGTAACATCATTTGCCGTTTATGAGACGCTAGCATACATAGCTTAAATCTGTGAAACTGGTAGGAGTGCAAGAATTTAAATTTAAAAAATGGGTCATGGACCAAAAAATGTTGAGAACCCCTGCTATAAAGAAACCAGAGACAAAGACACTTGGATCGAGCTCCTTGTTTTCATCTTTTAAATCATAGCAAAAACACCATGCAGTAGCACTATGGGACCACCTAGTGGCAGCCCATTGAAAATGCCTGTTGCCAGGGTAATGAAGACCTTCAGATACAGAAGGTTAAAGCTGAGAGCCACTCAGATTGTCACAGCAAGACAAAGATCCCATTTAACCTGTCAGGCTGTGACAGACACCGCCATTTAAATGAAGCCCTCTTCAATATATCGACAGGCAAGATGTACATTATCGTGCAAAGGTTAGACTTCAGATATCCATCAAAACTAAAGGAGGTTTACAGTGTTAACAGACAGATAATGTCAAGCAACTGCTTAAACATTTCACAATCATTAATACTCACTTTATATAATACAGGCGGTCTCAACCTTGAGGTCACAACCCCATTTGTTGATGCCAAAGCGGTTACTTAAAAAAAAGCTATTTCCTGACTACACCTATATTTAAATATGTAGCTCCTCTTGAGCCTAAAAATTATGTAACTAATATCAGCTACAATGTGACCAAGGTGCAAAGCTGATTAAAACTGTAGTCTTTACAGCTGATTAAACTATGAACTGCTCCCTTTTAAATTAAAATAAATGAAGCACAATTAATTCAATGACTATTGTCTGTTTAAGGTTTGGGGTCGGTAAGATTTCTTTGTTTTTAAAGAGGTCTCTTATGCTCACCAGGGATGCACAGGAAAAACAGTAATACTGTGAAATATTATTACAATTTAAAATAACCTTTTACATTTTAATACACCTGTATTAATAATAAACACATTTTAAAACAAATTAAATTAAAATTTATTTTGCAATTTCTGTTAGAGGCATTGCAATTGTTTGCACTCAGGTATTTGACATGCAAAGTATCTAAAAGACTTTGCTTTGGTTTATGCAAGTGGTGGTTTATCTCTTTTCCAATATGTGGCAGGATGCCCATTGAGTTTTATAGTTTACCCACCTCTTTTTCACAACTACATCCCTGTGCCCAAATGATTTGTTAAAGTTCTTGTCAGGGTCAACAACAATTAGACTGATGAAGTAATAAAATGTGTTGTTATTCCTCCTGTAATGTCTGTGGTCAAACTGACCCCAAATCAACTTTGACATTCTGAAAAATATGCTAATTACATTTATTATAAGAATTCATAAACATGCACATCTTGTGTTACAGAGTTTTCAAAATGCCTGTACACATTTTTTACCCAATCGGTGATGTCTGGAGGCATATTGACCCCACACAAAAACATTGCTGAAATGTACATAACAGGAGGGTTAAGAACTATGCCTGTAAAATCCAAAATGAGTCACAAACCAAAAAAGGTAGTGAACCCCTGATATACAGTAGTTTCTGTTGTACTGTGTGCATAACCAACTGCTGTCATTAAAGGATTAGTTCACTTTCAAATGAAAATTACCCCAAGCTTTACTCACCCTCAATCCATCCTAGGTATATATGACTTTCTTCTTTCTGATGAACACAATCGGAGATATATTAATAAATATCCTGACGTATCCAAGCTTTATAATGGCAGTGAGCGGGATCAATGAGTATGAAGCTGAAGAATGTGCTTCCATCCACATCCATTCTGAAGCGAAGGGATGCGTTTGTGTAAAAAAAAATCCATATTTAATAAGTTATGAAGTAAAATATCTAGCTTCCGGTAGACCGCCTTCCCTATTCAAATTATGAAACAAACGGAACTGGCATCTCATCAGTTAAGCTTATTCCGTAAGTTGAATAGGGAAGGTGTAGGACATAACATAAGCTTTTTGAACTGCGAGAGGCGGTACACTTTCTTCGCAAGTAGAATACGGAAGTATTTTACTTCATAACTTGTTAAATATGGATTTTTTTTACACAATACCATCGCTTCGTTTCAGAAGGCCTTTATTAACCCCCCGGAGCCGTGTGGAGTACACATTTATGATGGATGGATGTGGATGGAGACACTTTCTTCAGCTCATAACTCACTGATCCCTATCAGTGCCATTATAAAGCTCAGATGCGTCAGGATATTTATTAATATATCTCCGACTGTGTTCATCTGAAAGAAGTAAGTCATATATACCTAGGATGGCTTGAAGGTAAGTAAAGCTTGGGGTAATTTTCATTTGAAACTGAACTAATCCTTTAACATCATTTCATAAGGACCACAGACATTTTACAGCTTTCAAAGTGCTGTTATTCTAGTGCACAGCATGCAAATTTAGCGTGTATAGTTAACGATAAAGTTTAGGTAAACAACCTGACGAACATTATAATTAACATAAAATCAACATCTGCTGTGAGGTGGCCCCATGTATGTGCTCCAGAAGCCTTCACAGTCAGTCAACATGCCATGAACACATGCTGGCAGCCCCTCTCATTTAAAGACAGTTACAATGAACAATTCAAGCATAACAGACCCTGCCTATACAGCTGTGTATGTGTATATGCATGTGTGTGTGTGTTTTAGCAGTCAATTATGCCCTCAGTAGGTCACACTAATCTCCTGATTGCTAGACATCTCCTGAACTCTTGAACTCTTTCCTCGGATGATAATTTCACACAAGACACCCACTCAAACGCAGCAGACCCAGAGAGAAAGGCGACTCATGCATGAAGTTTCTCATCTCCCTGCAGCCAAACAAAAATGTTAATCTCTCTGCTTCATGCTTTCCTCCCACAAAACCCGGGCTTCACAATGACCGTCCATTCTCCTCTCGGTTCTCCTGACTTTACCAGGCCCTCAAGCACAGCGGTCACACATTCTCATGACTAAAACACTCTAAAGATGGTTCACGTAATCTTGGGACTCTTGTTTAATTGAAAATGCCTTCTGAAATTAAAAAAGAGGACTGGTTCACAGGGACATTGTATGGCCACAATGAGGCAGCACAGGCTACAATCTCTAGATGAAAAGCATCGTAGTAGCACATGCTTACCCCATTCATCAGGTTTTCATGGTCTCCTGGCGGCCCCCCTTTTTTCTGCCTGTGGAGTCAGAGAGAGAGCATTACTGAGAAATTTTGATTAAGTCTGTAGATTTTTGTAATGTGTACTCTGAATCTGTTGTGTGTTGCTTTGTCTTTGTACTGCAACATTCAACATTATATTCCAAGATGCAAACTAAGCCTTGTTCTAGACAACAAAGCATTTAAAATCACATTTAATATAGCATTGAATCAAGGATTAAGCTTTATCTGCTCCAAAGTAAATCACAGTTAGGAGTTTACTGCCGGTTATGTTAAAATAAAATAGAAAATATATAATAGGAAAATATTTATACATTTTCTTATTAT
>RJVU01057109.1:8240701-8256835 GCA_003731715.1 Anabarilius grahami
CAGGGATTGGGTTGTTTTCACCCAGCCATTTTTTTCAACCAATTTTGGATTTATTTTTTTAGCCAGCAATATAGTAATATAGTAAAAGGCATGTTTTTGCTCACCCCCAAATAGGGGCAAATTTGTGGGGTATTTTAAGCTGAAACTTGACCAGACCAGAGACTTATATTACATCATGTGAAAGAGGGCATAATAGGTGCCTTTTAACCCAACCTGCTGGGTTTGTCCATATTTTACCCAGCTTGGTTTTTTTTAACCCAGCATTTTTTAGAGTGAAGAATGTGGATATTTAACCAAGTCAAAAACAAATAGGCTAAGCAGATATCCATATTCATTTCGGTATCAGCAGACGCAAAATGCTATTAAAGGCGACAACTTTTAAAGTTAAAAAAGGATATACGTTATAAAAAACGGTATAAGTTATGTAAACCAGTGTTTCTCAACTCCAGTCCTCGGGACCCACTGCTCTGCACATTTTGTATGTATCCCTTATTTAACGCACCTGATTCAGATCATCAGCTCGTTAGGAGAGACTCCATGACCTGAACTGAGTGTGTCAGGTAAGAGAGACATACAAAATGTGCAGAGCAGTGGGTCCCGAGGACTGGAGTGGAGAACCACTGATGTAAACGATATAAACACCTTCTGGGTTCTCGATTTTATCGATTTGAGCAACCATAATAAACGACGCAAAACATATGAAATTTGAGTTTTTGATAGGATTCCTATAGAAAAATCACTCCCTGCCTTCCAGACTCATTCACGCTGCTGCTGTGACGTCATGTGCAACCAACCTATTGAGACAAAAGTCAGAATTGTGAGATAAAATGTTATAGGTTTAAATGTTACTTGACTGTAACCATAGGGCTACTACATTATGCCTCCTATGAACTGCATATGTGAATATTATGTATATCTACTGTTTACACCAAATGCATGCTTTAATAGTAGGGTAATCATCGCAAGTTTCATCAGTCCAGTCTATCCATTTAATGGCTTGCAACCATAAACGTCTGTGTCTTATTCTGTGGATCTCGCCCATTTTCCTCTGCTTGTTACCACTGTTTTTCTGCCACCATAATGCGTGCACAACTACAGTGAGGTAACTGTGACGTCTGCTCCCAAATGGTCTATGGGTTCGGAACAACCATACAATACTCATGAAAAAAATCATGTTTGTACAATAAAAAAATATAAGACGTTTCAAACAACACTTTTTAATGTTACTCACCCCTGGCAGCTTGCACACAGCAGCAGCAGGACAGAGAGCAGCAGGAAAGCCGTGAGTCCCGTGAGTGTCCCTACAAGTGCCAGCTCCCCTTTAGCCAGCACTGCCGCCCCCGCAACCTGTGAACCCACGGCCCCTGACCCCATCATAGCACTCAGAGCAGGAGCCATTATACATCACAATGATGAGTCGCCTTCATCGACCAAATGCACCTCACAGCAGAGGCTGGACACAAAAATGGATAGAGCCAGAGAGAAAGAATGGGGGAGGAGAGAAGAATAAAAAGAGTTTGATGGTTTACCACAAGACCTTTGCACTTGATAGAATCAGCAGGCCAAATCAGCTTAATGAGAAATATCTGAAACCTTTCTAGTTTTGTTCCAGATCTTGAGTCAGATTGTTGATATATCTAAGTGTGAAATTCTGTGAAATAACTGGATAGGTAATCTCTGATCCAAATGACGTCATGGAAGAACTTGCAAGCATCCCTCACTGTGGTAGAATTCTTTGTCTCCATGAGCTTTGCAAATCAACAGCCACAAGGGGGCAGACTAGTGCAGATGCACAATCCTGTCATGCGGTACTGCAGTGAACTCAGCTCCTTCGGAACAAATGGCTCTTGGACTTTTCACTCAGTAACCTAAACATGTAGGCTAGTTTTATTTGACAGCAGTCCAAAACGCAGAGCCAGATTAAACAGAGCTCTGGTCTAGGACGATGTGTGATGGTGGGCCCCACCTCCACAAGCTGAATAGACAGATAACAATCAAATGGCTGGCATCCCAGTGGAGACTGAGGCCTGGGCAGCGCTTCTGATCTTTTGTGTGAAAGGAGATGGACAGCTCAGCTGCCTCTCTCCGAGGGGTGAGTCTTTCCTCTCCACTCGCTCAAACTCTCCGATAAGAAACAGAAGAATGGAAAGCCACCCAAATTCACGAAGAGCATAAAGTTGGCATTCATTCTGAACAGCAAAGTTTTTATGTTGGAATTATTCAGTCTTTTGGCTGTTTTTGAATGCAAATACAATCATCCCACTCTTAAAAAGCATAGTTAATGCATACCAGAAGAAGTACTGTAGGCTTGTATGAGATGAAAAAGCCAATTGTGCAACTTGAGAAACTATGCAAATGTCACTGATGCGTGGGCATTTACATATTAACTGATTCTTAAACTAATTCGTAAATAATTGCTGTTAAACAGTGAGCAATGTCTCCTAAGCATTACTTTCAGTAGTGTAGGTTTCATTTGAATGAAATATAAAAAATAATTTTATAAAAATATTACCAATAACAATTAATATTTCAATAATTTAACAACACATGTCCATGTTCACAGTTCTCTGATGCTGGCCAATGGCCACATGACACGCAGGTAAACAAAATATTTCATCTTTTTAGTAAGATTTTAAATTCTCATTGTTTATTTAAATTTAGCTTTTATTTATTTTAATTTTAAATTTTTTATTTAATTAATTATTAGTTTTTCATCAGATTGGGAAACCATGATCTATTTCCCTGGTGATTATAATAATAGTAATATTAAATATAGCTGCAAGCAGCAGTTATGGGGTCAAGCCGAATAAGGGCAGCAAAGGAAATATTTGTGGACATCTGTGATCATGAGGTTAGGATAAATCAGTTTAAATTACATCAGTTAAAGCACTTATAACATAATTACATGGTTTATAACTTCTAAACAGTAGGTGGCACTATGACGAAACTCTGTATGTACCAAGTTTCATGTCAATACACAAAACTTTTGCAAAGATATAGCCGCATATCCACTTTGGCGTGCTCGCAGTCAAATTTGTTGACGCGGTATAAAACAATGGTTGGGTCTATCAAAAACCTTATAATAACTTTTTGTCATGAGTGTCTGTAGATGTTTGAAAAAGTAGGTTTTTAATAAAATTCAATATGGCGGACAGTAAGTATGGTAGAATATGGCAAATTTGGTATCGTAGGACTCGGCATAAGCCAACAAATCTAATGATGCAAGTTAAATGACAATGTGTTGAATTTTTTATATAAAAATTTTCATACATTTTTATAAATTCTCTTGACCACTAGGAGGCACTGACCTAAAACTTTACAGGTCCTCTCAGAACATGGCCTCAATGATTCATACCGAGTTCCGTAACGATACGTTCATGCATTCGTAAAACAGCATTTTATGGCAAAATTCAAAATGGCTGATGCCCAAAATGGCCGACCAAAGAAAATTGGATATCATTCAGCTCAACATGCTTCAAGGAATCTAAGGAGACCATCTTCATGATTTTAGGACAACGCATTCAAAAGTTATAAGCAAAAATAGCCATTTTTCTTATCTCAGCACCAGTAGGTGGCACTGTGACGATACTGTGCATGTACCTGTAATGACATATACCAAGTTTTGTGTCAATACACCAAATCATTGCAAAGACACAGCATCAAATCCACTTTTGCGTGCTCGCCGTCAAATTCTGGCTGATCAAAAATCTTTTAATAACTTTTTGCCTGGGGTGTGAGTAAATGCTACATACCAAATTTCGTGCAAATTGAACAAATGCTCTAGAAGGAGTTCGAAAAAGTAGGTTTTTAGGAAAATTCTAAATGTAACATCTCAGACTGTCCTCTATCTGTGTGCCAAATTTCATAAGTTTTTACCATACGGTTCTATGGGATGCCATAGGCTCAAGAGCGAAAGGAGAAGAATAAGAAAACTACCACAAAAACCTTTACATACAAAAAATACATTTGGGGGGGAAAAAAATTCCCAAAAAGCTGTAAAAACATCAGCACATTATTAAAAACCAAGCCTTGCACAGTTTTCAGTACCAAAAAAAAAAGACAAACGAGTCCTACCTGAAGACTTGTTTGGCTCCAGTGATTGTTGCCTGCAGGGAAAGAGAGAGCAGGCGATTAGATTCAGGAAGGGAGCTCTGCACATACTGTAGTACCAGACAGCACACTGTACAGAACATCATGACATGTGCAATCCTGAATGATCATATAACCATATTCAAACTTACAAATGTCTGACCATAAATCACAATCAGTTACATAAAGCATCATATTAAGAAAAAACTATCACAGCAAGACGAAGCGACTCTTCTATGCAATGATAAACTCTGCATTCAGGGTCTAATGAAGTCAATGGATCATTGGTTCCCAGTAGCAGAGCACTTATGAGCCTCACAGCATGAGCACATCTCAAACACCGGCTAAAATGCATGCGAGCACCAGCATGCAGCTCTACCTAATCCGTGTGTCTGTCTGAAGAACATGCACCAAGAACCTTTTCTAGATCCTCACAAATGCGCTCCAGAGTAACTATAGCAACCATGATCTGAAGATTTGTGCAATGATTTGCTCTAATGAAAGTATTTAATGCCAAATCAGGGAGTATAACATGCAGATGAAGACAGATGGAAACCATAAAACGATTTGATTTTAGATTTTTAAGCTGTATTTGGTGGTTGCTTTCTAGCCCAAGTCCAAATTTCCCATCCCAAAGTCGCTAAAATATTTGTCTATGGGATTTTGGTAACCATTTTATTGTCCATCATCAATCATTCAGATATATAACCTTCTAAATACTACTACTAATAAAAGAACTATAGCTTATGAAATAAGGGGCCCATTCTCACTGAAATGTTAAGACTGAAAAGTTCTTTGCAAGGAATGTTAGGATTGTGTGTTTCATGCCATATAAAATAAGGTACTGGAAAAGCCATTTAATGGGGGAATGTGTTTGGAAAGGCTGTAGTCCCAGACCGAGGTGAGCAACTGTGGTTTTTGGCAAGCCATTGGTCACTTCTTTGCTAGAATCACTAAGAACCTTCAAGATCCAGATCACCAGATCATGTTTTAGAACTACTTCCATCCGGAGCCTTTAATACACCATCAAATAAGATCCATACATCTACATTTGTGTATCGTGTCCATAAATCCGCAGCATCTGGCTCAGAATAGGAAAAAAGTGTGAAAAAAAAAAAAATGCCATACTGTACCTACATTGGCATATAGTTACTTTATAGTTTCAGACAACCATACCGCAAAGACTTTCCTCCCCAGGGGTCATAGAGAGGGCGGGATTTTGTGGAAAAGCACAGCTGGATTGCTGCTGAGAACACATCCGGTAAAAGATTCTCATGCAAACGCCAGCGGCAGCTCTTGAATAAATAATTGCACTGGAGCAGGAGTAATGCAATAAGGAATTTTGTGGATGCTCTGTTATTATAAGTTTTTCTGCTGACAGAAGCTTTGATAATAACTCATCTCCAGCAGAGGAAGGAGCTCGCTCTAAAAAAAGAACATTGTAATACTGCGGCATTTGTAACCCCTAATGTAAAATCGTCTGCATAGCCTAAAATGAGGAAATATTTGCAGCAGGTGGTGGTTAGAATAATACAGTTTCTATAGGTGTCAATCAAGAGGCTATTATCTTATAAAACACCAACGGTTTCACAGCTTCTCTCTGGCCATGTCAGAGGAGAATGACACATTCGACATATGTCGCATTCTGGCTCTCTGCTGGACACGGGGGTGCATGTCGTCTGTCGTTACATTGCACTCGCTGTGACAGGAAGCTCAGTCTGCTTCAGGGCACTTTTAAGCGATTTAAAGGAAGAGTTCACCAAAAATCAAGAACTGTGTCATCATTACTCACTTTTATATCTTTCTAGACCCATATGGCTTTCTTTGGAACACATAAGGTGATTTTTTAAATATTCTAGCCGATTTTTTAATATTCTACCCTTTTTTTTTTATGTAATAAAGGTGAATGAGGAATGAACTTGTCAAAATGCTCCATAATTTGCACTACATTTCAAGTTTTCCATCTGAAGTCATGCGATAGCTTTATGTAAGGAACAGACCATGGTTCACTGAAAATCTTGACATTTGCCCAAGCTCATGAGTTCATGAAAGTAGTAGCAATTTCAAGTTCTTTTTAATAAAATAATTTCAATGAATTTTGTGATCCAGTTCACAAATTGAGACACTTTTATTCAATAAGAATGAATTGAGATTAACTCTATTCAGCAAGGACGCATTGAATAGTTCAAAAGTGACAGTAAAGACATTTATGGTAGAAAAGATTTAATAATAATGAATAATGTTATATGTTTATTTTTTATAAGAAAATAAATGCTATTCTTTTGAACTTTCTATTCAAAAAATGTAATTTAAAACATAACTTTATAAATGAATAGTATTTTATTTTTATTTATAAAGCACATTTAAAAAAAAAAGAAAACCTTTTATCTGCCCGACATATAATGAGTTACAGTAGTCGAGTCGTGTGGAAATAAAAGCGTGAATAACTGTTTCAAAGCTGTCCCCACTTAAAAGTGGTTTGACTTTGGCCAACCGGCGTAGGAGGTAAAAGCTAGCGCTAACTATGCTATTGATTTGTTTGTCAAGTTAAAGGAACACTCCACTTTTTTTGAAAATAGGCTCATTTTCCAACTCCCCTAGAGTTAAACAGTTGAGTTTTACCGTTTTCAAATCCATTCAGCCGATCTCCGGGTCTGGCGGTACCACTTTTAGCATAGCTTAGCATAGTTCATTGAATCTGATTAGACCGTTAGCATCTCACTCAAAAATGACCAAAGTTTCAATGTTTTTCCTATTTAAAACTTGACCCTTCTGTAGTTACATCGTGTACTAAGACCGACGGAAAATGAAAAGTTGCGATTTTCTAGGCCGATATAGCTAGGAACTATACTCTCATTCCAGCATAATAATCATTTTCCGTCGGTCTTAGTACACGATGTAACTATAGAAGAGTCAAGTTTTAAATAGGAAAAACATTGAAACTTTGGTCATTTTTGAGTGAGATGCTAACGGTCTAATCAGATTCAATGAACTATGCTAAGCTATGCTAAAAGTGGTACCGCCAGACCCGGAGATCGGCTGAATGAATTCAAAAACGGTAAAACTCAACTGTTTAACTCTAGGAGAGTTGGAAAATTTGCCTATTTTCAAAAAAAGTGGAGTGTTCCTTTAAAGCTTACTGTCGAGATGGAATCCTACATTTTTAACGTTGGTGGTAAGGTATGGTGTGAGGGCGCCAAGATCGATAAAATTTCCGTTTGAGAACTAATTTGGACCAAATTGGATAATTTGGGTTTTATCGTCATTAAGTAACATAAAATTGTTTTTGAGCCAAAGTTTATATTTATGAAGACATGCCTCTAATCTCTTGTGGGCAGAGTTATCTTTATGTTTTATAGGTATGTAGAGTTGGGTGTCGTCCGCGTAGCAGTGGTAGGACACACCCAATCTAATCATAATTCATCCTAGGGGTAGCATATATAATGAGAATAGTAGAGGTGCCAGAATCATTCCCTGGGGTACGCCACAGGTAAGTCACTGAGGATGAATGAGCACCTAAACTAACTGAAAAACTTCTATTGGAAAGGAAAGACTGGAATCATTTGAATACCATCTCTCAATTGACCGTTCCAGTCAAGATAAGAGAATCTTGTGATTAATGAAATCAAAAGCTGTGCTCAAATCTAATAGCTTGATGAGCAAATGAGGTTTCTTTCAAAAACATTTTGACCCCAAACTTTTGAACGGTATTGTACACTATTTTTATGATCCTTATGTATCCTTTTTAAAGCTTAAAAAGCTCCAGTCCCCATTCTTTATAACTGAACAGAGGTCAGGAATGACATAAGGGTTAGTAATTGATCGCACAATGTTAGCTTAACTAGCCATTTAAGACCCAACAGAGCTTTCTTTTAAACGAACACTGCAGCTAATGTGCAACAACATTCTGCAACATCCTCAGTTTAACAAAATGACCAATATGACAGCAGTCAGGACACAGTTGTCCGCCCAACCCCCTCCTCATCACCAGACTGAGGCCAATTCATAGTGAGAGAAGGAGAGAATGCTGGCCATCTTGAGTCTGGACTCTGCAAGGCCATGTGTCTGGGTGAAAACAGAGGGATGAGTGAAAGAGGACAGCCTGTTTTGAAGAATAAAACTGATCCTCTCTGTATTCGCATATTCCTATGAGACAAGGATGATGAAATAATACCCTTTACAGACAGCTAATGAACTGTGTAAGGTTTCATTAAGACCAGTCTTGAGGGCAGATGAACAGGAAGCAATTTCTTTGGGTCAATGGTTTGTCATCTGTGCCTTACAGCAACCGACTACCCAATCAGCAAGCTCGTAGTCGAGCGCGAGCCAGAGGGCCCTTCCAATTAAAACGGCCACATTTGATCAACTGACTTTGTGTATCTATGGCAACCACACTCATCCCATGGGTTAATCAGCTGGCATGGAAATCGATCCCCTGATGGTTTGCATATAAAGAGAACTTGCAGCGGCATGTACTAATGCCCCCAATAATAACAATCTGCTCGAAGGTCAGACGGCCTAGAATTGCTGCATCACCACAGAGAGGCTATAAAACACAAATCAGAGGAAGTGATTATTTGCTGATCTTCTTCATATGACAGATAGGTTGAAAGTGTGTGTTTGGATTGATATCCTTCTCTGAAATGTGACAGATGTTTAAAGAGGACATGTTTCTCTCGAAAAGCCCATGAGTTATGAAACCACAATCTCAGCTCCCCGTGCAGTGTGTATGCAACAGCTGTGCCTCTCTGTTCTCCCACAGACAGAGTGATGTCCCATTAAAGCCTGTCTCCGGAGACACAGTCATTTCCTACAGCACGTACCACAAGCCTGCCTTGACCTCCCTCAAATCTACACTCAGTAACCACACACAGAGATGCATCGACACAGGGTATGATGGGAATGGAATAATAATTTACTGATTATTGAGTAAATTATGTACTAGTACACTGCCTGCTGAAAAAAAAAAAAAAACATACTAAATGCTGTTGTCTTTTTTTTTCTTAAAGGGATATTTCATGCAAAAATGAAAATTTTGTCACCATTTACTCACACTCAAGTTGCTCCAAACCTGTATGAGTTTCTTTCTTTTGTTGAACACAAAAGCAGAAGCAAGAAACTCATACAGGTTTGGAACAACTTGAGGGTGAGTAAGTGATGACAACATTTTTGGGTGAACTATACCTTTAAGGGTGTGTTCTTTTGGTTCGGACCAAAAAAGAAAATGATACAATTAGTCCTGGTTCGCTTAGCATTCATAATGTCATTTTTAGCAGCCAATCTAAAGAAAATAAGAGGCTTTTATGATGTATATTTTGTGATTGAACTTGTCAAACATCCCAAACAGTGCTGTTTGCTGGGCTAAATGCGCTCGCTGTACAGTATGTGCGTACCTATAATGGAACTGACAACTCGTTAAGTGTGTAAAGGAGTCAAAACAGTGGCAGGAATCCTTCCGTCACACACACAAACGAAGATCTGCGGCGAGGAGACGTGGTTCTGACGCCTGTACCGAACTGTGATGGGCAACATCGCGACTATGATTAGAAAAAACAGATATGCTTGAGCATTCTGTCCTTTTGGGGTCACATCTTGTGACACCATGTCCTGTTTTTGGTTCATTTACATGTCTTTGGTCCGTGTTGTGTTTATATTTCAGTCGAACCGTGAGCAAACCCTAAGATAGACTAGTCTGACCAGCTGAAAAGTGGCTTTTAAAATCAGCCAAAAGATCAGCTAAACCAAGCTGGGAGACGAGTTTAGACTGGTTTCAGCAGATGTTTTTCAGCAGGAATATTTAAAAAAAAATAGTATATGAAACAGAATGCATACCATTTGCAACCACTGTTATTGTCACAAAACCTCATCATGATTTATGTTTAATTCAGCGAGTAGTGTCCGGTTATCGTCTTGTTTAAATACTATGGAAATAATATACTTTAGGGCAGTCGTGGCCTAATGGATAGAGAGTCGGACTTGTAACCCAAAGGTCATGGGTTCGAATCTCAGGTCCAACAGGGATTGTCGGTGAGGGGAGTGAATGTCCAGCGCTCTCCCCACCCTCAATACCACGACTGAGGTGAGACCCTTGAGCAAGGCACCGTACCCCCAACTGCTCCCCGGGCGCCGCAGCAATGGCTGCCCACTGCTCCGGGTGTGTGTTCACGGTGTGTGTGTTCACTGCTGTGTGTGTGCACTTGGATGGGTTAAATGCAGAGCACAAATTCCGAGTATGGGTCACCATACTTGGCCACATGCCACTTCACTTCACTTAAGAATATGGGGTAACACTTTATTTTACAATGTCATTGTATATGTTACATGCAGTTACTATGGTACATACAGTACTATAGTAATAACTATAATTTATGCATTTTATGCATAATTACATGCAACTAACCCTAAACCAAACCAAACCCTAATCCTAACCCTATAGTAAGTACATGTGTATCACAGTGTAACAAAGACACCTTAAAATAAAGTGTAACCGAATATGGTTACACTAGTTTAAGGTGTCCTTGTTACAGTGTAATTATACATTTAAGTACTGAGTAATAATAATTAACAATATGTATTTACTATACGGTTAGGGTTAGGATTAAGTGTGAACTGAATTTAATGTTTTCAGTCACTTAACTGCATGATATTTACAATTAAAGGAAAATGTATTACAATTTAAATTTATATTAAATGCAATTAGTTTAAACAACTTTATATGTGCTTTAGTCTGTTAGCAACACATCAAAATAAGTGGATGACAAACGATTATTATAATCTTTAATTTGACATTATTACAAAGTGTATTTTTTAAAAGGGTACTTAAGTGGCCTTTTATTTCATTAATATTATATTATCTACAAAATATATACATATTATATACAAGTACAGTTTATTAAATTACTTCAAAGATTTCAATCACACTACAAGTGCGCATTCAATAAAATCAAGCACACTTCTTTTTCACAAGGGTTTAGTACAGTAAAAATGAGGAGGAACGATGTTGCCATTTTATCATAAGAGCCACAATATTTACAGTACACAATTCCAAGTGTCAAGTGTAAGCAGAAGTGCACAAGCTACAGCAAGAACAACAAGCTTGTACACCTGAACACATACACATGCAAAACCTAGATTAACATTAACCTACTATGAATCTTTTTAAGTAGAATTAATGCTAAGCTGTATAACTATTAAACCAGGCATGAACTTTATTTTGTAATAAACAACTTAGACTCAGTGTTAATGTTCCACTAGATGTTCTGAAGATTATTTAAGCACAAAAACAGCCTCAACCACAGCAAAAACAAAAATAAACCTGTAAAAAATTGTGTTTTAACCACCTGACAATGACGCAAATGTTGGGAATTTGTAAGGGTGGGTGAGGGGTGCATGTGAAAGTGATCCCGTATTTGGGATTTGGTGTATTTGGCCATTGGTACAGACCCCTTATTAATTTTAACCCTTTTTCTTCTCTAATTTAGCCTCTTTCCCCAGTGTTTTGACCAAATTAAACGAGCAAAGCCTTGGTTCACTTGACTGTTGGTCCAAATCAGCCTGTGTAAAGCTATTCCACTCACTTTTCTGCTTTCTCTCTCACACTTTAGCAAACACTGGAAAAAAAAAGCAGGCTGTGCCAGCTCAAGTAAATGAATTTGACACTGCTTATTTAGAGGAGAGAGAGAGAAATCAGCTAAAAGCAAAGCACTCTGGGGCAAATTCAGAACAGTTGTGCTATTTTTGCACAAATTGTCAGAACAAATTGAGTTCAGCACAGATTTTGTAGGCATGTTTGCACATTACCTGGTTTGCAAATTCCTTTAGTGAACTGGACACTAAAGCATGTGCAAATAAATGATGCTATCTGTGGGCACAATTCATTCTTATTGAATTCCCCCTCTCTTTATTCAGCACAAACAAAGAGAAATCAAATTTCCCTGTCATTGTGGTGGAGATAATGCTCAGGTGCTAATCAGGCAGAGCAAGAAAATGATCACTGTGCTGCAGATAGATGCAGAGATTTGGCAGAGCGGCTGCATCATTTTAAAATGCTAAACACATTCAGTGCTGACAGATGAACAGTGACATGTTGCCACAGTTACAGGGAGCGTCCCAGATTATTCTTGACCTTTATCTCATTCCTTAACACATTTAGACCAGAACTGAACCACTGAACTGTGTTGACAACGGGCGGCCAAACAATGCTTGCACTCTGCAAAAAAAGGCCCTCTCTACTGTAAATGTGTGTGACTGTCAGAACTCAGTCAAGTGTATTTCCCCACACTTGTAGAAAAACTATAAGAGATTTCAAGTACACATGCCAGCAAAATGTCTGCCAAACTACTACTTTATCAAAACAAGATATGTGACCCGTGCTGTCAAAATAAGTCAAAATGCGCACTGGCTAATTTCGAGCTACAGGTAAAAGAAGTGAAAAATTTCATTTTTGGTTGAATTTGAGGTTTAACACAAAAATGTGAAAAAATTTGTTCATTAAGCCCTCGTCTAGTGATCCCAATGCTCCAAACAGCATTTAAACATCTAAAAGTATCTTTATTTGTACGTTTTCTGAGAGGAGTCCCTTTCCTTTGTCCATGAAATATGCCGTATTCCACAACTGATAACATAACTATATAGGCTAAGACAATACAACATTTACTGTGTCATAACATTTACTGAATTTGAGAAATTTTCTATTGTGTTTCTGATTTGGCTGTGAGATTCGCCGATTTTGGGTGCATAAGATGTGATGGATTCTATTGTCCAATTGGCATTTTCACCCCAAAATGGCTGCCGCGCTACCGAAGCGCCACCTATTGTGGCCGTTACCCAAAAAGCATCAAAGTTTCACCTCTTGGGTTCTATGCTCTTTGTCTAGAATAACCATCACGTTTACGCAGCGCATAAAATGCCTCTGCACTCCCGTTTTCCCTCAACATATGGATGGGAGGGGTATCAGCCAATAAATTGGAAAACAAAGTAACTTGCGTTACTTATTTGAAAAAGTAACTCCGATATTTTGTTGCAAATTTAAAAGTAATGCCTTACTAGAGCTGGGTAGATTACTTATGAATTGTAATCAGAAATTACATGACAAAATTTGTAATCAGTAATACATCTCTTAGATTACACATTTTTGGTAATGTAATCTGACTACTTTTGGATTACATTTAGATTACTTTTGTGCTAACCCTTATTTGATGTCACATATATTTTGTAGGATAATCTTGTACTATTTTGACAGATACAAAGAAAAAATATATTCCAAAAAATATATTCTATTCACCAACAAGAGCCTCAACAGATTCTTTTGCAGTGCAATATGGACAGTTAATACTAACAAAATACTAACACTAATGTACCTGTTAGTGTTTGCTGATAACAGTGAATAAAATACAATCACATCTTATGATTTTAAAACATATTCACTTAAAATTAAGTAAATTTAGAAAACAGCAACATTACAAAAACAAATATTGTTGTTGCTGATTTCTGTGCACGATTCCACACCCTTCCCCCTCACCGCCGGAAAAACTCTAAGAATCACGAACGTATATAAGCAGCAGGTTTATTATGAAAAAAATATAAATGTATATAAATTTATATAAATATAAAAATTAGGAGAACCAATGAATTGTAAACAACTTACTGCCATTGTGTAAATAATATGTAATCATGTAATCCATAAAAAAGTAACTGTAGTCTGATTATGAGTAGTTTACTCTAATTACAAGTACTTGATTTTTGGAATCAGATTACATGTAATCCGTTACTACCCAGCTCTGTGTGTTACTTTACTAGTTACTTGGAAAAGTAATCTGATTACGTAACTCACGTTACTTGTAATTCGTTACCCCCAACACTGATTCAAGGTATACATTTTAACAATACGTTCTCCCTAGAAATTGAACCCATGACCTTGATGTTGAGAGCACCAAAATTGACCAGTTGAGTTTCAAAAACAGAGAATATATTTTTATATCTATACACCATCGGAAAGACAAAGTGAGTGATCTGTCTCTATTACTACTATTTTTCAGCCTCTAATTCTAATTACTCTTGCTGTACATGTTTTGTTAAATTCGCTGATTGATAATTTATATTTATTAAAATAAAATTAATTTAAAATTCAAATTTAAAAAGAAAATCGCATTAAAAGGAAACATTTTAAAATAATTTCTAAATATTTTTTATTTTATTTTCTAAAACTATATAAAAAAAAATGCATGCCAATAAAGCACACTAAATTGAAAGAGAGAGAGAGGGAGAGAGAAAGAGAAAGAGAGAGAAGGGGGAGGAGGAGAAAGGGTTGTCTTTGTGAGACAATGTTTATTAGATTAACAGGCTGAACATGCCTCTCAATGAGAGACCATATAACATAGATTGATAGAGATGCCGATAACTTTGCTGCCTGACATTGGAGCTCCGGTGAGAGGCATCGCTGTGCAGATAAAGGGATTAGCACACAGTATGAGAATAACTCCTGCCCTGCTCTCTGTCTGCTCTGCAGGGAAGGTACAAGTGTACCACCTTTGAAGGGATTAATCACAATAGAGCATCAGTGCTGTACACTCAGAGCTTCCTCCCTCTGGATGTTTCATCATCGTCATCATCATCATCTTAGTCACATATTACCTTTGAACCGAGCACGACCACGCCCAATCACCAGTCCAGCTTACAAACATCTCAGCCTATCAGGGAAGCTGCTGCAGGGCAAAATAAGGAATACACTGGACACATGACATGGGAGTATCATATTTCTTCATAAGGGCTCTTAAGTTCAGCAACGGCAAATGGATTTATTAAAAGCTGTCAGTAAACGCCTAAATGAAACCCCACCCCATCCCTTTAACATGCACTCATTCACCACAACTGATGACTTGTCTGGTTTCATGTACAAAGTGAGATGTGAAACTGTGTAACTGTCAAGTGGTGTACTTTTCTTAAATATTCTCTCTCAAATAAGTGTTCATCTCTCGTTCTGAGTACTTGTTTATCTTTTTAGGGTGGTTTTTCTTGGCACTGTAATTCAGAGCTAACTAGCTGTATGACACTATATTCGACTTTTGACTTAAACTGGAAATAACAATAATAATATTTGAGGAGGACACGATTTACTTAATACAAAGACCATGTTAACTTAATAGAAAGTAAATATTTTCCAGATAGCATTTTGACATTTAAAATAAATAAAAAGCCAATTATTTGATTTTCAGAAACATGTTGTCTTCATAATATCATTATAAAATATTTTTAATATTATTGTAGGCCTTTATGTTTTATATTTGGGGGTCCTTGAAATCAAAGTTTCAAAATCCTCGTTTTATAACAATATGTTCATACCTAGTATTCATATACTAATGAATAATTTTTCACCATCAAGTCATCAAAGTATGCTTTTGTCCCTCCACCCTTCTCTGTGGTTTTCTTGAAATGCGAGCAGAGATGGTGTCTGCAGAATTGGGCTGCACCTCATGTGATTTATTTGAAGGTGGGGGAGGGGGAGCTCCTCAGAACTGTATCACCCCCCTCTGTCTGATTTATTTGATTTAGTACACATGGAGTGGGGGTGCTGGTCAAACAAGTGTGTGTCTGTTGCGTGTTTGTGTATGTATGTGTGTGTAGATGGGGGGTTAGCACATAGCTCTCCTGGCGTTTACACTGACCTTTCCAACACACCATTTATCAGCAGAGCCACCACAGGGTAGGAATCCATATTGCTTTTGTTATGTCTCTTTCTCTCTATATCTCATCACATCCTCTGCTTCCACAATATGTATCATCAAGCAATACCTTTCATCAGCCTGTAAAGATGGGAAATTTGGAAGCTGTATGACCTCAACATGGGGTTATTTGAATGACAATAAAGGTTATAATGGTGAAAATGCACCAGCATGGCCTGGTTTGTATCATACTGTATATGCAATATACAAGACTATCAAACATGAGTTAAATCAGATTTAAGAAATTGTTGTCATTTTTATGGCTGTTATTTTAACACATTAATTTTGTTCAATTAACCCCCCCCCCCTCCTCCACCCTCCACCC
>RJVU01057109.1:8262243-8274879 GCA_003731715.1 Anabarilius grahami
ATCCGTAACTCACCCCCCAAAAAAACAAAAAAGCAAAATTCTGTCATTTTTGGGTAAATTATCCTTTTGAGAGCACATGCAGTAAGAATTTGGAAGAGATTGCATTTCTTTCCTACTCTGCCTGAAATACTAGAAAAGCAATATTTTGTAATCCTCTGTGAGCAAATGCAGTATTTCTACCTGTGACACAAGACTTTACGCCATTGTTTGGTGTTCACATACTCAGGACTTCTCCGAAATCTATATTCTCCGAAATCTCTCCCCATATATCAGGCTCCCTCTGGAGTTGACAAACAGGATGATGGATTAGTTCCTCTCTGAGCCTTTGCAGTAAACAGAGTCCGTACAGCCCCTCATAATTAAAGAGAGAGCAAATCCAGTCCTAATGCCCCACCACCAGGAGATATTTCTAGGGACTCTTTCAAGGCTAGTGCCTTGGCCCTGGGACCCTCAAGGGCCTTAAATAAACCAGACAGAGCACAAGGCCACAGGAAACGTAAGTTCAGCGGCATAGAAAGAATCCAGCCTAAAAATACAAGAATAACAAAGGAATATGGATCGATCTTCTCAATGGCATTAGAGGAATGTGGCCCTGTGGAGACCTCGGACGATGAACTGGAGGTTTATGATCTCAGATGCATGTATGTAAGATAAATACAAATCTCTGGTGGCATAACATGCTGTTGCATCTGCTTGAACACAGAAACAAGTAATAGTACAAGTGAGGTGAAAAATGTACACAAGCCGCCTGCTTCTGCTTTCCTTCATAGGCCTCGCTACTCATTTGTGGCACTCAGGATTGTGAGACGAATGATAGCATTGTACTTATACTTGACATTCTGCTTGGGACAATGAATTTTCTAGGTCAATAAGAGATTAGGACAGTGTCTCAGAGCTGGGATGAATGAGGTCTCAAACGGGTCAAACTCTTAGAGTCACTGTCACCAAAGGAAAGATACAACCGACCTGGTACATTGAGAACATGGCTGCAGTTAAAAAGAAAGAACTACTTCCCCTTTTCTTATGTGGTTTTGAACTGTTTTTTGATTCATTTTAAAAAAACTTTCAGTTTCTCAAATTGTAACTTGCAATCAGGAGAAAGAACAAGTATGCTTTGGACAACAAAAAAAATTGCACAATTGTTTCTATTGCACAAAAATCTTGGTCAAAAACGTGGTTTCAAAGTGCTTCTTTTCACTATTTTCACTAGAGATTATTAGCCTGTTACACACTGTAAACCCTAACACTCAAAATATTTAATTGGTTTGAGTAGGGCAAACTTAAATTAAACAAATTAATTCAATCACATTAACTTTTATGAGTATTTACAACTTTCTTTTTCTTTTGAGTTGACAAAACTGACATATTTTAAGTAATCTGAATTGTTTCACTGTTGTGTTCTATGAACTTGTTTCTTTTAATTTAGAGAAACTTAAATTTACCCGAAACTGGGCTATTTCCCAGCATGCTTTGCCATGGCACTCAAAAGGGAGATTAAATACTACAATTAAGTGTTATATGATGTTTTTGTGCAAGATTAATGTTAAGTGGGAGATTTAGTGGTGTTTAATGCGTTGCTATGCTAATTTAAAATATTTATTTTTTTTTTTTTGATGGGATTACTATCATGGAGCAGTTAAAATATGTGAGTACAAAATTGAAATCTGCCAGTTCTGCTTACTTAAACTTTGAATTTCTTAACTTAAAAAAATTGATGTAACCGATTACCTCAAACCAAATAATTTTTGCCAACTGATTCGGGTTCACAGTGCAGTAAATAATCATCCACATCCATTATGGCAAAGTGGAGTTTCACAATTCAGCAAAGGGATTCATTCCCTGAAACAGCAGCTGCTCATCAGGTTCTCAGAGTGGAAATGGTCATATGTATTTACAAAGTCACTGTAATGCACTCTTATTTGTTTTTCAGATGTTACCAGGATTATAAATTAACATTTTGAGGAACCAAACAAGCCATTTGGGTGTACATTTAAAAAAAAGAAGAAGAAGAAGAAAAAAAGTTGATGAATACATTTTTGTAGATTTGCATTTAGTGCACACAGTCAAAGGCTGTAAAAGCAAGTGTTTACTTCAAAAGTAATGTATTAACCTTTTTTTGTTTTTAGGACTTTTAATTTAACAAAAAGTGACATCCCAAAGGTACACCCCACTGCTTTATGAACGCACAAATCAAGACCATGTGAGGTTTGTTTTTGACAGAAAATCATTATACAGTCATAAAAATCCTACACCTGCCAACCAGCACTAAATGGGCACTTTTGATGTGGGAGAGCGAGAATGCGAAAAGAAAGAATGAGAGAGAAGAGGGAAAGAGAGAATGAGGAAGGTAGAGAGAGTGAAACTCTCCCTTCTGCTGAGCAAGTCGTCTTTAGACCTTCGGAAGTGGCCTAGCATTTTTGTGTAAATACAAAAAGGAAAATGCTATTTCTCAGAAGATGCTCTTTCTTTGCTCAAGAGACTAAAAGTCCTTAGGGGAAATAAAAATAGACACAAGTGAGACAGTTGCTGACACAATAAGAGTGCAGAGATATCTTCTGAAACTCTCTGGAGACAGGTGTGAAGGATCTGTTTTCTCAGGAGAATTGACTTTTTTTCCTACAGGGAGAGACTGAGTCACACCATGATCTGAGTTGGAAAGATATACACTACCATTCAAAAGTTTGAGGATAGTACGATTTTTTTGGAAAGAAATTTATACTTTTATTAAGCAAGGATGCATCAAATTGATCAAAAGTAAAGGTTAAGGCATTTATAATGTTACAAAAGATTCCTATTTCAAAATATATGCTGTTCTTTTGAGCTTTCTATTCATCAAAGAATTCTGAAAAAAATGTATCACGGTTTTTTCTACATAAATATCAACTCTTTTCATGCCAGAGTTTTCAAAGAAAGAACAGAGCCTCTGCTTTAAATTATTCTAGCTCCATGCATTCTTTTTTAATCAACACTTGAATGTGGATAAGTTTCATAAAAAAAGCAACATTTTGAACAAAAAGCTGAGAAAATTATGTTTTGTCAAAGACTGGGCCCTATCATACACTCGGCACAATGCGGCGGCAGGCGCGATTCAAGTGTTTTTGCTAGTTTCAGCCCGACGCAGTTATCATTTTCATGTCCTGCGCCACATTTGTTATCTAAAGAGCGCGTTAGTAATATGCGCCTATAGGCAGGTGCACAACGCGCATAACCCTAAGCAGTACACAAACATGCCAAATATCAAAAATAAAAGGATTACAATTATTATTGTGTACTTAAAGATAAAAATGCTTTGGTGGAACCCGGCTTGTCCCGTAGATGGTCTGCTCGCGCACTTTAACCTCGTGCACAAGCAGATCCGTTTCCTCGCTAGAGCATTCAGTTTTTCCACTTGCAAATTCCGCCATGTAAATAGTGAATCCGCCAATGGTGTGAGCGCAACTGGCTTTTAAAGGGAATGGGAGAGGTTTATTGCACGTTACACCCAAAACACACCCATTACTCATTAAGAGAATAGGGACTACCCTTTTAGACCATGCGCCGGGCACGCCGACCATTTTTCCCATCGTTAAACTAGCAAAAGTGGATTCGGACCCTAAGTGCACTTGTGCCATGCGCTTTAGACCATGGGCTTAGATCGTTAAAATAGGGCCCTAAGTCTAGACTGGAATGACGATCAAAACATAGATGGAGTAGATCAAGTCCATCACCACCCCCAAAGCTTGCACAGTCCTATATCTCATCCTGGGGTCAACATTTCATTCAGTAACGTAACGCAGTTTTGATTTATATGCTGTTTAATGTTTGCATTATTTTACATGTGCATAAGCAATGCTTCTATTGCTTGTTTCTGCTTCTTTGCCTGTGTTTTGATCTGAAGATTCTGTACTCTTTCAGAAGATGTGTAATAGCGCCCCCCTACTGTATAACAGTGAAAACATGGATTGCTGGAAAATTCTGTCAATGGCGGGGAAAGAGTTAAGCAGCACAACTGTTTTCAACATTCATAATAATAAGAAATTTTTTTTGAGCACCAAATCGGCATATTAGAATGATTTCTGAAGGATCATGTGACACTGAAGACTAGAGTAATGATGCTGAAAATTCAGCTTTGCATTACAGGAATTAAAATAGTATACAGTTGTTTTAGGTTCTGAGAATATTTCACAATATTACTGTATTAATGTATAAAACATTTAAAAAACAGTAGTGTACTAAAATACACCATGCACACAATAACTATTAGTTGGCATTAAATCCAATGATAAACAGCTAACATTAAACCCCACACAGTTGCAAATTTTGAGGCTGTGTCATCTCTGAGTTTGCATTCCATTCTATTGTATTCACATTCTGGAGTCTGAGACTATTTTAAAACCTACGGTAGCAAGCAGCCTTGCTGCCTTAATGAATTCATAGACAGCTGTCTTCTCAGGCAATATGAATATCCTAACTGAAATTAATCTTTGAAACACCCTCTCGCGAATCTCACAAGATTCCCGACTCCAACCAAGCCTGATGCTGCAGCATGTTGCTAAGCTAACACAGTGTTTCTAAGCAAACAGAATGCTTTAATGTGCATATAAAAACACATTAAAATATTGAGTCAATTTTTAATTTAATTTGTCTGGTTTTTTTTATTGATATTTTTTGCCTTTTCAGTAAATGTTGCCACATTTGGCTAAAACAAGTTATCTTAGAAGCAGCATAATCGTTTCTCATTAGAACAGCTTCTTTTTAATGTGTTCCTTTCTTTTTACAATCTTGTATTTGTCACAGCTGTTCAGACAGAGTGGTTGGTTTGTAAAGATGACAGTACACAAAAGACCTTTAATGGAGTTACGACACAGGGCATCAAAGCCGTGATACTATAATCACTAGTGATGGACTCCGGCTGCCGATGTAATTCTCTCTCCCGTCTGTCCTGTCCTCAGAGGGGACGGACTGTTCGGTATGACAGCCACTTTATCTCTCACATACACTACATGGTAAATTAAGCTTCAAGTAAAACAGTTTGACTGAGCCTTGAATGGATGTTGCAACAACACACCTCTGTGAATTGGACGAGTGAGAATACAATAAACTGTTACAATAAACTGTTTTCAACATTGATAATAATCAGTAATGTTTCTAGAGCAGCAAATCGGCATATTAGAATGATTTCTGAAGGATCATGTGACACTTAAGACTGGAGTAATGATGCTGAAAATTCAGCTTTGATCACAGGAATAGATTACATTTGAAAATATATTAAAATAGAAAACAGTTATTTAAAATTTTAATAATATTTCACAATATTACTGTTTTTACTGTATTTGTGATTAAATAAATGCATCCCAGGTGAGCATAAGAGACTTCTTTTATAAACATTAAAAAATCTTACCAACCCCAAACCTTTGAACAGTAGTATATGTAATTACCTTTTCCAACAATTGTGGTTGGCATGTAGAAGTATGTATACTGAATGGCCACGGTCCATTTCAAGAATTCACATCTGTGTCCAATCACAATGACAGAATTGATACAGACAAACATGTAGCACACTATGGGTGGGCAACTCTGCTCATTTCTTATTATTCTCCCATAATCTTTAGCTTTACATTCATCACAGCTGCCAGCATTATCCCTAGTGCGGGCGAAAAGAAAACTTCAGAGAGACCAAATCAACACATGTGGCCTGATCATTCCCAAGCACATCATAGTTTCAAAATATTTCCCTTTTCATGTTAATGTAAAATTGTCTTCTCGTAAAAATGCTGAAGTGGATATGGAAACTTCCTGTATAGCCACAAAAAAGAGAAGATCGCTTTACAGTGCTTGCCAAATATTCTAAAATATGTAACATTTCCAGCCTACAATAACATAACATTTCAAACGACAGTTTATTTAGGTAAAAATTTACCAAAATTTCCCTCTCGCCTTTGGCTGAAATCCTGAACTTGGGCAATTTTTCTGGGAGATGAGTACTGTCGGGAATGCTAACTGTGGGATTAAAGGCCAATGGAGACTCTAAGTGCCCATCTGGCAGACAGCAAGCACCTCTCTGCCCAACTCCACTGCTCTGTATTAAAATACAGAACGCTTGGGTCATGGCACCAAAAAACGCTGCATCCTCCCTAAATCCCAGCACAGACAGGCTAAGTAATTAGTGAGATCAAAACAGAAAGCTATAAATAAACAGACAATGGTCAAAGCGTGTTAGTGTGAGACATTAGCAGCCGATGAATCACACTAAAATATTGTCAAAGCGAATGTAAAAAACTTTATAGCATCTGAGTCACCTTGCAGCAACACATTTACTTTACCCCCATTTTAAAAAGGTAATATTCACACAGTCCGCCCAAGCAAAACAGTGTTACGAACAAGACTCATAGGTGTTTTGGTGTTGAACTCTGCAGAAAATATAGTGAAAATCTACTATAAAACAATTTATTAGCATAATTTATAGCAAGCTAAGTCAAATCAATGGCCAATATGGTGTGCAAATACTGGAGGGAATTGATTTAAGCTAAACATGCAGTTTCTATTCAGTAAATCTGACTGAATTCAGATGATTTAAGCAGTTCATAGCTACTCCATGGGGTTTGGGTTCCATTTTAGGTAGATTAATTATCATTTGGACGTAAATGTGCCTCTCCTTTGTGTGTAAATTAGATTTCACTAATATCAAGTTTGTAATAGTTCACCATGGCCAACTTTTGATAAACAATTTTATAATTTTCTGGTCGTTATTAAGGGAAATATTCAATTTGGTATTGAATAAATAAATATTTAATTTAATTTGAATTATAGTTTGGGTATTGCTCGGATGCTTTGCTTTCGTGACGCTTGAGTATGTGGTGTGAAACTAATTTATTCTAGAATATTTTAGTTGAAAAGTTCTTCACTACACACTGTGTGTGAAGTGAAGAAACAAAACAAGTGTAATGTGAGAGATCTTAGCACCAGTCCAAACCATAAAGACTCATTCACAGTTTTGGAGGGAACATGAAGCATCTGTTTTGATGGTCTGTGCCTCTTTCTGGCCTCCCGGCTCTCACTGAGATTCGGTCGCAAAGTCACTCTCCGGAACGTTCTGTAGCAATTATTTCTGCTCAGCGGCGGTTAAACGGCAGGAACAGCTGGGGTGGAAGTTTGATGTCTTGGGGGAGAGCGTGTTATTGTATGTATACGTGTGATTTGGTGTCCTACAGTCCCTACCAATGACAAATAAGGGTCAGGATGAAAAAATTACATTTATGACTTTTACAGGTCTCACAGAAACCATGGCAGACAGGTTAGCTAAAGATTTACTTGCCTGTGTTCTTTAAGTACTTTTTCTTCACTTACAAACCACAAGTTCTTATAGTACTGGCATCCTGCCTAGAAGGAGCCCGGGCGATGAAAAGAGACACTCTCAAATTACCTGTCGCATATTTGGAGGGATGAGATTGAAAATGAAAGGGGAAATGAAAGAGAAACACTTCAGCCCCATCAGCAGGAATATGTTGAAATTTGAGGTCTGCCTGAAGTCAACATGAAATCAAAATGGACCCTAGTTACTTTCTTAATAGGCATTCCTGGTCTTATTATGCACACTCCATCATTGTATATTCTTCCAAAGAAAAGAAAAAAGCATGCCGTTGTAAAGTAACCACTTTCTCTGTCTCTAAAATGACTTTTCCTGGCAACATTGAAGCTGCAGGCTACTGGCTAATGTGACCAGCTATTTATACAGCAAAAATGACTTTATTTTAAAGAGTGATTAATTGAGTAAATGACTTTTTAAATGAGTTTTAATCACTCTTTTTAACTGGTTTTCCAGTAAATATATCCAAAAATCCTTAAATATTAAGATATTACACTATTAAGTGTATGAATTTAATTTTTGTTCATTGGTTTATGCTTAAAACTTGATAAAATACTCTTGTATTATTCTCTAAAGTGCTCACAGAGAATCTGGTTTCACTCCGAAACATGACATTATGGAAGAAAAATAGGTTTTGTTGTCTTAATATTGTGGCTTATTGTCTAAAATCCAAACTCAACACTATTCTGGATGGGCCACTTTTAATGCATAAATCCATTATGCATAAAAACCACTGCTGATTTTGTCAAGTGAGTTGATGACCTCTTGATAAATCCATCAAAAAATCATTTAAAGCAAGAATCAGATGAATATAACAGTCGAACAATGTCTTACACAACATGTCTCTTACTAAATAACCCTCTGGTCCCTCTCAGTCATCTCCTGGTGTGTGATTATCGTTGGGATTTCCCCTTCATACATCCTGAATCACACTCCTTTTTTACTTGCCCTTGATTTCTTCCTGCTACCACCATTTGTTCTCCATTTGCTGCCACATATTCAAAAAAAACAAAAACCCGAGTTACACGCCTCCCCCTCCCCTCATTCTTCCTTTCTCTGCTTCTAAATGTTTCTTTTAAATTACCTGTCAAATATAAAACTTCACATGAGGTAGTGTGGATTAAAAGAAGGCCAGGAACATCCCGATTTGAAGTTCTCATTTGATTAGGGCAAACAAACAGTTCTCAGGTTTTCTGCTGCTTTTTCTTCTGTTCTGCATGAGTGTTTGCTAAAGTGCTCAGTCCTCTATGGGACTCAGTTGCTTTCAAAGTTGTGCTTTCATAGGATTTCACCAGTAAATGGGTTTACTGAGTCTGGTGTGGAAGATCTTGACTGTTCTGCATAAAGCCCTTTTTTCATATATTTCTTTTAAAAGAAATATATGAAATAACATTTGAAAGTTAAATCAAATTGATAACTCCACATAGTCTCTTAAGTCATGAAAATGCAATGTTTGAGCAATAAAATTTTCCTCTAGGCAAAACTGCTCAACTTTGAGATCAGAATCATCTGGAGGACATTGAAAGATTTTTTAAATGCTTGTTTTAAGCATTAATGAACAACATTTTGTGATATTTATTACCTTACATAATTTTAATTCTCAAGTAAATTTATATTGTTTTGAGGAGGTTTCGATTTTGATAGAACGCTGATTAAATTTTACCTAACCATATATCTTAGCTTTGGCTTTTTCAAGCTTTCTCCCTTCTAAACGATCATCTCCAAGCTTAAAATAGAGAATTCCAATAGCTGTGGAATATGAGAAATTGATTGGATCAAAAATTCAGTGCTGGAGTTTTCTCTAAAAACTGCATTTTTTTAGTATCTCTGACAAGACAACAGTGAGACAGACCACAGCAATGAGCCTTATACTAGTCTGGTCTGCTAAAAGATGCAGTATTAATTCAAATCCAGCAACATAAGGGGGGCACCTGCAGCTCTTTCAGGCCATATGTGTCTATGAGAGAGTGCTGCTCCATTAAGGCAATCGCTGACAAACACAGCTATCATTTGGACAGATTATCCTGCCATACAAGCATACGGGACCCACAGAGAGAGAGAGAGAAATTAATTGAAGAGCGTTATAGATTATTACTCATTCACATAATCACATTGGTATGAATTAGCATAATCCTCAGCACTATTCCTTTAGCATGACCGGTAATTATTTTGGTGAGCGGATACTATGAAGGCATCAAAAACGGGGGCTATTATCATTGTAATAATGTCTGTAGACCAATGGCTGTCACACTAATCAGTGCTCACACACACACACACACAAAAAATACAATGAAAGACCCCTTTCCCTGGCTGGAATCCCCCCACTCACAAAACGTGCACATTCCTAGGAACCTCAAGACTGAAAAGTGGGACTGGGAACATGTTTCTGATAATAATACAACTATTTAAGAAAGCATTCCTTCAGTTCGTACCAAAACTAATGCATGACAGTGCTTTCAGTCACATGGTCTTTCAGAGGGGGCTCTTATGCCAAGCCTGATTCACAATGGAGCCCCAAGCTATTGTCCGAGACTGAGTGAAACACATTTCCATATTGTCTTGGCCTGGCAAGCCACCAGCCGCTGGTTTTTCTACTGCTTACAAACACTTTCTTTGAATAGACTTAATGTCCTACTTGCTTTGTCGGAAAACAGCCCCAGAGATGGGCACAGTGGCAACAAATAATGGAATAACATGGGTAATGGCCCTAATCGCATCATTTTACCATGCTGTTGTGCTCTCATTACTGATTTGCTTTGACATACACTGCTGAAAGCAAAGAGATGAGGGAAATTCAATGATGTGGCCTATTCATATTACAGGACCATTAGAGCAAGTGATGTTATTGTGCTGTCCGGTTTCATCCTGGTTAGGGTTCAGGCAACTCAAAAAAAACTCTTATTGCTTAAAGGGTTAGTTCACCCAAAAATGAAAATTATATCATTAAATACTCACCCTCATGTCGTTCGACACCCGTAAGACCTTCGTTCATCTTCGGAATACAAATTAAGATATTTTTGATCATATCCGATGGCTCAGTGAGGCCTCTATTGCCAGCAATAACACTCCCTTTTTCAATGCCCAGAAAGCTACTAAAAATATTTTTAAAACAGTTCATGTGACAATAGTTGTTCAACCTTAATATTATAAAGTGACGAGAATACTTTTTGTGCGCCAAAAATAACAAAATAGCGACTTTATTCCACAATATCTAGTGAATGGCGATTCCAAAACACTGCTTCATGAAGCTTCGAATCTTTACGAATCATTTGTTTCGATTCAGTGGTTCGGAGCGTGTATCAAACTGCCAAAGTCACGTGAACTGTTGAAGTTTCAAACCACTTATGATGTAACAAAGCCTCCTTTACTGAAATCATGTGATTTTTGCGCTCTGAACCACTGATTCGAAACAAATGATTCGTAAAGATTCAAAGCTTCATTAAGCAGTGTTTTGAAATCGCCATTCACTAGATATTGTGTAATAAAGTCGCTATTTTGTTATTTTTGACGCACAAAAAGTATTCTCGTCGCTTTATAATATTAAGGTTGAAACACTGTAGAAACACGAACTGTTTTAAATATGTTTTTAGAAGCTTTCTGGGCATTGAAAAAGGGAGTGTTATTGCTGGCGATGCAGGCCTCACTGAGCCATCTGATTTGATCAAAAATATCTTAATTTGTGTTTCGAAGATGAACGAAGGTCTTACGGATGTAGAACGACATGAGGGTGAGTCATAAATGATGTAAGTTTCATTTTTGGGTGAACTAACACTTTAACTTAGAAAAAGTTTAAGGCATCATTGGCATGTTACCAATCAATAAGAAGCATAATTATGCCTCATTTGTCTAAATTCTAAAGCAGCGTTGCATGTATCCTTTGAGGAGAAGACAATCCCAGAATGCATTGCAATGGTGGACAGATGAAATGTACTAAGTTTTTTTATTCAGTACTGACAAATATTGATAAAAAAAACCTCATCTAATGAAAAAATGACCATGGACCATGTCACCCAATACTGCATTTATTTGATCAAAAATACAGTAAAAAAAAAAAGAAAAGTGCAGTAATAATGTGAAACATTATTACAAATTTAAATAATCGTTTTCTATTTGAATATATTTTCAAGTATAATTTATTCCTATGATGGCAAAGCTGAATTTTCAGCATAATTACTCCAGTCTTCAGTGTCACATGATCCTTCAGAAATCGTTCTCATATTATGCTGCTTTGCTGCTCAAGATTAGCAATAGTGCTGAAAACAGTTGTGCTGCTTAATATTTTTGTGGAATGAAAAGTTATTTTATGAATAGAAAGTTCAAAAGAACAGCATTCATTTGAAAACATAATAAATGTCTTTATTGGTACATTTGATCAATTTAATCTGTCCTTGTTGAAAAAAGTATTGATTTATTTTTTTAAAGAAATATTACTGACCCCAAACTTTTGAACGCTGGTGTGCTTGAGTGAGGAAAGACCAAAGCCACCTAATTGTCAATATAAAATATTTCAAATTAGCAATAAAATCTTTTTCTTCTTCCTCAAATTGTAGAAAAACTGTTCTAGCCAATGTGAAAATTATCCAAAAAGGCTTTTGATCTTTTAAATAAAAGGCATCACATAAACAATGTTTATGTGATTTTTTTGTGAGTTAAGGTTCAGAAACTTCCTGTCTGTGTAGCGCTTTTATAAATCAGTCCCATATGAGGTTGTATTTCAGTTACGAGGCTGCCTAGGTAGATGGTATGCAGTGAGGCACTATAGGTATTAAGAACAGAGCTACTGTCTCTGTCTATATAACAACAGTACAAGAAAAACAAAACAGATCGAAATATAGACCTCACACTTATGGCCTCTATCTTCTGTATTTAACCATGACACTTACTTGTATGCCTCTATTCTGGATTTTATTTATTGTGTCCTGATCAAACATGTACACAAACATCTCACAGCATCACTAACCACTGGAGAATACATTTAGTTTCACTTCTGCAAGTCATTTCAGAAATGCAAAACAACTCAACTACACATACTGCCAGTGTTGGGGGTAATGCATTACAAGTAATGCGAGTTACGTAATCAGATTACTTTTTTCAAGTAACTAGTAAAGTAAAACCTTACTTTTAGATTTACAACAAAATAGTTGACACCTCTCCTGTCCCCATGTTGAGAGAGACCGGGAGTAAGGTTGCACATCCTTAAGCCTGAGGCTTATTCATTTCACTTTTGGTGTGAAAGTGTCTTTACATTTGCCAAAAATATTACTTTTTTTTTTTTTTTTTTTTTTTTTTTT
>RJVU01057109.1:8287496-8349613 GCA_003731715.1 Anabarilius grahami
AAGGGCTTCACAAACATATATTAAATTAATTTAACAGAGACAGTTATTTGGGCTTTTTGATTTAAAAAAAAAAAACTTTATAGATGTTATTTTGTGTTGACGAGCCCGACTGCATACGTCATCAGCAGGTGAAAGGTCATGTAGAGAAAGATGGCGGCGTCCAGGGGAGCAGTAGTGTTAAAGACGGTTAAGAAAATTATTGTACAGTTTTGCCCCTTTGAATCTAATGTTCGCTCCACAAGGTAAGCATAGACTACTGTACATATCTCGATTTACTTTAAATGAGCGTGGTTAATGCTGAACAGGTCTGTCTGTTAAAGTAAAATCTTGTGTATGACTTCATGAGCTCTGCTGTTTTTGTCGTCCTGTATTAGCGGTCATAGGAACGGAATATGATATGATGCCAGTTATATTTATTTAGATGTCACTGCGTGTTTCTCAGTTTATAGACATTTGGTTTTAGCGGTCTTCTTAGCAGTAACGTTAGTCAACGCTGTTGAATTTTTCTCCACACCCAACATTTCACTTAAGCGGACCAAAGTGTAGTGCATATATAGTATATGCCGATTATGTAATAATCGAAATTATTGTTAAACGTTACATGAACATGATTATGATGCCGCGTACAATTAATGGTGCTTGAGTTGTAGGCTACTATGCTAACTTTCAAGTATCTCTGTGAAATCTCTAGCGCCCCTCTCAGTTTAAACACAGTAAGTGCAGCAGGCTGTCAAACTGTATTGAACTTGAGCCAGTAGAACTGTGTTCGAACGAACTAGTATTTTCCTACTATGAATACTGGCACAGCACGTCAAATTTTTGTATGCATTGTACATTACTTTCCAGCCTCAATTCCAAATTTCTGTTTTTCATTGCATTTTTTGTATGTCTTTTGAATCAACTACCATGAAATTATTCTCAGAGTTTGGGAAAAGCTAACTACTCTAAATGAATCTGTTCTTGATGAAAAACTGCCCACTCTGTATTGATGGCATATTTATTGTGAGCTGTTTACTTCAAGAGTCACTTGAGGTTTGTGTCCCACAATCCTTAAGTGTTTGTTGCATAAACGAAATATGCTTTTAATTATACCTTCAGAAATTCATAAGTCCCAAAAAACACTTCAGCTATCTTATTCCCCTTTCCTTACCGCAGAGAGTTTCTCATCATGGTCGGGTCCGAAAAAGTCAGAGGCACAAATATGAACTGTGAAGTTATCACAGCAGTAAAGCATGACCGATCAGAGCCTACGATTGACATTACGTTCTGTGAGTGACTTAAGTTTAAGTCTGAATTACTCTAATATTATAAAGAGGCATTCAGCATAGTTAACACATAGTTGTTTTCTTTTGCAGTGGATGGAGAGAGGCTGGTGATGAAGGGATCCAAACTAACCACTCAAGAAATGCTCTCAGCCTTACAGACCCGCTGCAGTGCTAAAGATCCTCAGGCTAAAATAGGAGACAAGAAGTAGTGTATTCTGTATTATGTATTTATATGTGCGTGGATGTGTAATAAAATTGGTATCTGTCATGTCTTTGTGAGTTGAAGTCACTTTGTCCTGTACAGTTTTGGTGAGACTTCTGAATTAAATCAACAGGCCTCTATATTCAAGCATACAACTTTTTCTACTCATCTACTATTTCACTATAACAAACATTGTGTGGAAATTTGAACCTGTTTTGACCAAACAAATGTGTGGGTTATTTTTTTACATCACATCCATGTAATTAATCCCTAACATTTAGTGTTGGAGAATTTCTGCTGTGGTGTCATATTCTAAAACCTTCAAAATCCTGAAAGGAGATTTACAGGTTTGTTATTACATACTTATTCCTATTAGAGACTAGTATGCAGTATACAGTGTATTCTGCACAGTATCCAGGAAATAGTATGTCAGTATTCCCTTCTAAACATTCCAAATATTCAAGCAGGACTCATAACCATTCATTTGGTAGAGGTTTCTTATTACATACTTATTCCTACACTGTAAGAAAGAATTGTTGGTTTAACCTGGTTGCCTTAAAATTGAGTTCATTTGAAATGAAACATTTGAGTTAATACAATGTAGGCAGAAACTCAAAATATTATGTTATCTGAATCACATAAATTATTGAAGTTGATTTGACAAAAGAAGAAATGTGATAACATCATTAAAATTACAGTGTATTAGAGAATAGTATCCAGTATACAGTGTATTCTGCACAGTATCCAGTAAATAGTATGTCAGTATTCCCTTCTAAACATAGCCAAATATGCATAGTATTTGAAGCAGGACCAATAATTTAGAGTCTGGTTTTCTTTTTCTGTATCTGAATGATTATTTATGTGAAAATATGTCATTTGCTTTTGTCTTTGATATTATTTTTCTTAAATGCTCTGAAAAAGCATTTAAGTTGTCTATATTCATTGTAATAAGCATGTTATTACATAGCTATTAGTGTAGAAATGGTAACATTTTGCAATTACACTTTATTTTAAGGTGTTATTGTTACAGTGTAATTATATAATTAAGTACAGAGTAATAATATACTTACTATAGGGTTAGGATAGGATAAGGGGGTTAGTTGCATGTAATTATGCATAATTTACTGTTATTACTATGGTAAGTACATGTAACAAGGAAACTAAAATAAAATGTTACCCATTTTGCATACAATAAGGTCTAATTAGTTAACACGTTAACTAACAATGACTAATACAGCATGTATTAACCTTAGTTAATGTTAGTTAATAAAAATGTTCATATTCATGATAATTCAGGGTGCATTAACTAGGCTAATGTTAACAGATACAACTTCAGTGTATGAGTAAATGTTGAGGTTAACATTAACTAAGATTAAAAAATGTTGTTGAAGTATTGTTCAATGTAGGCCTAATTAACCATGATGTTAACAAATGTTGGAACACCGAGGGAAGCTGAGGAAAGGTTTCATCTCGTCAAACATGTCATTCTAAAAATATTCAGCCTACTCGTGTGCATGATCCTTGTGATTATTATCCTCTGACCCAGTGAATGCTATTTGACCGTTTTTGTGGTCGCAAAAATGCGAACCCTTCCCCAGTCCTGGGTTGCGTTTGCGGGTGGGAGGTTGAGGAACTCCGCTCAGTGACGCTGGATGATCTGATTGGCTAGTGTGATCATGCACGTGCTGGAAGAGCTATTGAAAAACCCTGCAGTCATTCGATCAGATCAGATCAGATCAAATCTGAGCTTTGAGCTGTTGTTTGAGTGACAGGGAAACATCATCATCCGGAAAAATGGTTGACAAATTCGTGGGGACATGGAAGATGACCACCAGTGACAACTTTGACGAGTACATGAAGGCTCTAGGTATCACTTAATCATTTATTTAATTTAAATGCAAAAAAAAAAAAATAACAAAAATGTGTCACTGCATTATTAATTTAGCAACAAGTTAGGATTCTTTTTCTGTTAATGGTCATGTTATAAAGGTGTCTCGTGACTGAAAGAGGCGCGTTTCCTTTTTCAGGTGTCGGTTTCGCTACTCGTCAAGTGGGAAACCGGACCAAACCCAACCTGGTCGTGTGTGTGGATGATCAAGGGCTCATATGCATGAAGTCGCAGAGCACCTTCAAAACTACTGAGATCAAATTTAAACTGAACGAGACATTCGAGGAGACCACCGCAGATGATAGAAAGACTACGGTTTGTAATGGAGTAGTCGGAATATTTTCAGTGGTTTGAAGCTATCTATGATATGAAGTTAACTGGCTCCTCTCTCTCTTTATCTGCAGACTGTCGTGACTCTTGAGAACGGCAAACTTGTGCAAAAACAGTCCTGGGATGGCAAAGAGTCGACGATAGAGAGGGAGGTGACGGATGGGAAATTAACAGCTGTAAGGATTCTCTTTCGTTTATTATAAACACGTCATAGTATTGTTAATAACATTATACAATGCTTATAAGATAATTACTAATGCACATTCAAAAATGTCATTTTATTTGTATTCAACTTAATATATTTCAGTTAATATTCAGGGTTCCCACAGAAAACTGGAAATATCAGGAAACTTTAAAATGGTGATTTCCAGGGCTTCTGTAGCCTATTGAATTTACTGTTTTATCATTTTTAATCAACTCTAAAATATTTTCTTCTGCTACAGTTTGCTCTTTGTGAGCAAAACTTTATAAAATGATTGAAATCCTTATCCAGTAACCATGAACAGCTAAATATGCACACAAAAATATGGAATAAGCCTGAATATTTAACTTATTTTAAAATGTTACCTAATTATTCCCTGCTCAGATGACAGGGTGCAATAGTCTAGAAATAGTCTAGAATAATGTACATTAACAGTTAACAAATATTGTTCTGTGTAAACTAAATGTACAGAACAGTTAATCTTTGAGTAAATTGTTTCGTGTTTGCTTTCTCAGTTGAATTTTATGAGGTATTTATAACCATATCTTCTTTTTGGCAGAAATGCACGATGGGTGATGTGGTGGCTGTAAGGACATATGTGAAGGAGGCATGAAGTTATCCAATCTGGATTTGAAGATGCCAGGCTCAGTTCAATGAGCAAAAAGCCAAAGTGAAACGTTATTTCTCTACTGAAAATCTCGTTATTTTTGACACCAAAGAAAATGCTTGCTGACCCTTTTAAAATGCATTTATTATCAGTCTTTATGGTGCTTTGAATAAAGTTGTTTTTATTTGCCTTCAGCTGAGTTGTGGTTTGTTGATCCCTGCTGTTTTAACATAGGCTTAGTCAAAATGCATGTGTCAACGTTTTCGAAAAATCTAGGCCAGAGATTTAGCGTTGACTCAGTAAGGAGTAAACTTCTCATTTGTGCACACTATGAAAGATATCACATAATGGAAGACGTGACGTTTTCTCGTGAGAAACAAGGATTAGGCAATGCCTTCTCACGAATTACATGGTGAGGTTAACTGTCAAATGCTACATATCTATGTCACATCCATACATCCAAGAAATCCTTCAATTAACCACTTTAACTTCAACTGCCCTATTGTTCTAGTCTTCCATCTTTTGGAATCCTTACATATCTGTTAACATCTCAGAAAAATGTGTTAAAGTGATTAATGGTTTAATTTTTCACATAAGATCTTGGCTAGGCTGACTCCTTATGGAGCAACAGAATGTATTTTCTCACAGCATGTAAAATTAAACTGAGAAATGCCATTTTAAAACATAGTTGAGTCTTGCTTCATGACATGATGTTCATATTATGTTTCTGGGTGTGTATGGAAATCTCTGGAGATTAATAAACAAATTAATAATATTTAACTGTCCTGTACTTCTTAATAAAAAAGGCCAGTGATCTGAAATGTCACCTAAACTATTCAAATTTTTCTAACAACCAGGGATCATAGATTCCTGGAAAAATGCTCCTAGCTTTCATCTATAAGTGTTCATAATGTACATTATTGGCACAAATCAAATCATTGTGATGAAGTCATTTACTATTTTTAAAAGCTTCTGTCTGAGATACTCTTCACCAAAAACGAGAGTTTACATCTTGATGTGATTTATATTCATTAAACTCTCCAAAATGTCCATGTGCACGATCCAGATGGTTCTTGCGTTCCCATGTATTTTTGGCCCTTCACCTCAGTTGGATGAAGACAACAAGAGAGTTGCTGTAACAGAGGACTGTGTTCAAGGGTACAGAGGATATGTATTTCTTTCCTCCTTTTAGTCGAACATTTCCCTTTTTGAACATAGTTTTAGCATGCGTAATGAAACTGGAACACAGCGAATCCCCAGAGTCGTCCTTTTGACCTACACAAAGAGCAGAGAATGTTCCACCAGTGGCTACTTTCCCAGGACAGGAAAGTGTAGAGATATACTGATTGTAATTGACTGCAAAAACAGCTGAAACAGGTGGGTTATGGGCCAGCTCTCTCTGTACAGCCTATTCAATAAAAACAATGCATTTTCCTATTACCCAACCTGTACAAAGTTTAAAAGGTGGAAGGTGGTACTAGAAATGTGCTTTGAATGTATGAAGATTTCATTTTTCAGACACATATTATAGTGTTTCCTATCTGATATGATTCGGATTTGGCCTGATGCACCTATCATCGCCATGCTGAGATCAGAAGAGCAGAGCATATGGAATGATTTACTTCTTAAAAAGATGTTTGTTGTCATAATAACTGAGCCAAGGCTCAGAGAAGTTAGATTATAAGCAATAGGTTTCATGTTTATTATTACAGAATTAAGGGAAAATGCTGTTGCCTCAGTTGTATCTAAGAGTTATAAGATAAGACATATAACAAAATAATATGCCATAATGATTTTGTATGGAAAGAAAACCATGACATGGTATCTGAAGTGTTTCTTTTTACAAAATATTTATGTTTTATAATATTTGTTGTCATGGCTATGTTTTGTAATATTTTGTAAGAATGTTGCATTGTATAAATTACATTATTTGTTACACTGCTATGTGGAATACTTGATTCTGAGTGGTCAGTTCATTGCGCTGTCAATCGGTGTATATTTCCAAATATTTGCTGTCATCATAGCAATACTTTATATCAGTCCAATCTTCCGCGTACACGAAACCGCCGCTACTTTCATGTCTCTCTTATCCAGTGTTGGAGGTAATGCATTACAAGTAACTTGAGTTAAGTAATCAGATTACTTTTTCAAGTAACTAGAAAAGTAATGCATTACTTTTTCAACTTACAACAAAATATCTAAGTTACTTTTTCAAATAAGTAACCCAAGTTACTTTTTCATATTTATTGACTAACAGCTCTGTCTTCTGTCCCCATGTTGAGAGAAATGTGTTGTGTGCGCTGTGAAAACATGATGGTTATTGTAGTTCTAGACTAAATGTGAACGGGCATTTACTCATCTCACTTGCACGAAAACATTCAGTATTCCTCAAAATGAATAAAAATAGTGAAGCGCAACCTCAGAATTTTATGCAAACCTGTAATAATTAACTCGCCTATATTAAATTACACAAATATACTTTATGTATTTAATCTCACTTTATTAACCAGTGTCTTTGCTGCTGACCTTCAATGATCTAATTCAACCATTACAATAAGAAAAAATTATTTTAGATTAGATTTAGAAATGATAAAGTGTTGAACTTCCTTCACCTGTACACTATTCTTCTTTAATCCAGAATGACAGCACAGCTGAAAGGTTAGTTTGAGCTGCGCCCTCTACTGTACAGGCATGAATTTGCATTTCACTTTTGGTGTGAAAGGGCCTTAATATTTGCCAAAAATATAACTTTTTTGTTGTTTTTAAAAAACAAACAAGCAAGCCAGGTGAAAAAAAAATAATGCAAAAGTAATGTAGCGCAATTACTTTTTTAGGGAGTAACACAATATTGTAATGCATTACTTTAAAAGTAACTTTCCCCAACGCTGGGCTGGATCAACCTGTCACTCACATGAGATCACAGCAATACAGTGTTGCCAAGTCTGCAGTTTTAACACGGAATTGTGCTACTTTTACGCTGTTGCTGCTGCACTCTTTTATTTTTATTTTTACAGAATGAGATTTTCACCCCCTGGAATGAGATTTTTACCGAGGGACCCAAGGGAATGTGATATTGGACTAGTTTTGACCGTGTTTGGGCTACTTTTAATGAGAAACCTTGCAGCAATAGCAAACCAAAACAATCTAACAAAATTCCAGATGGACAAAATCAAGTCCTGCCCTACAATTTCTCTTGTTCGAGAAGTCATTTCACTCGGATATATGTCACAATAGGGAAGAAAAGTCTATAGCAGCTTTCATCGCGACTTTAACAGACTATTTTGTTTAATTGTGGAGGAATTACGATAATATACAGGTAAAGTTATTAATAAATGTCTATATTTTTAAATATTTGTATGCATTGATTAATTTGGTGAATCTCCGTGTAACAAGGTAGGTTATGTAGTAAGCTGGTCATTATTGACTGACTAGAGGATCAGATCTTGTGAGCGTCTGTGTATTGCATTATGGGTGTGTGCACAGCTTGCGGGATGTCTCAGTATTGTGTGTCAGATTCAGAGGGGTCCTGTCTTAGTGTGTTGACATGCGGACTGTTTTGCTTGTGCAGATAACACTACAGGAATGAAATCATATCCTTTGAGTAACATCTGGAAAGCTGCACAGCAGGAGAGCGATCGCACCCTTCCGCTCACTTTCCTTACATTGGAACGGACAATCATTATCGGCCTGTGTCCGAGATCAGGGCCAAGGTTACAGTCCCTCACACTGCAATAAAACAGCTTCCTCTGTTATTCACCTATCAGTAGAGCTTCTTTCACACAGAGAAGGCTATAAAACCTATAGAGACCTGCAGGCTTATCCGATAATAGACCGTTAGCATGTCTAGCATGTCTGTAATGTTCACTAGTTTATCAATATTAATCTTCCTGAGGTCTACCATGACCTCTGTGTTTTAATTGGTCAATTCATGCCTTCACAACAGTAGCTGATATGTTGTTGCAAAATGCTTTGATTTGCAAATCAATCTGTCGACATAGCTGCTAAAAAGGGTTTTGAGTTCACTTCAGTTGCCTGGTGGGAATCAGGGTTGCTATGTGTCAGTTGAGTCAGGGCTGATATCAGCAGGGGCTTCTGGGAAGCTTGTTGCTATGCAACTAGCCTGTTGGACTCCAAATCCAGCTCGGAACGAAAAGAGCTGCAGTGGTCACTGAAAGAGGGACGTCTGTGGCCAAAGAATCCATTTATTAGTACATGCTTGCAAGAAACTGGGCTGAAAGATTTGAGTACATAGCTGACCTCATGCTTTAGCAGTCTTGAGAAATGGCTGTAAATGCAAGAAATCTTTCTCTTATAGTTCAAAAATAAATGAACAAAATGGAGACAGAGTGTGTGGTAATTACGAGACATATAATCTAAAAAAGATTTAAAGATTACATTTTTAAGGCTTAAAGAGATATAGTTGACTCATTTTTACTATTTACTACGGAGCCTCGCACATGACCTGCAGGAAAAAAATAGTCGTGCACACGATTTAGCGAATCGAGGGAATGGAATAGTAAATCTTGCGCACGATTTAGCGAATCGAGGGAACGGAATAGTAAATCTTAAGTACGAATTAGCGAATCGAGGGAACGGAATAGCGAATCGTGTGCAAGATTTAGCGAATTAAGGGAACAGAATAGTAAATCTTGCGCGCGATTTAGCGAATTGAGGGAACGGAATAGCAAATCTTGCGCGCGATTTAGCGAATCGATGAAACGGAATAGTAAATCTTGAGCACGATTTAGCGAATCGAGGGAACGGAATTGCAAATCGTGCGCACGATTTAGCGAATCGAGGGAACGGAATAGTAAATCTTGCGCACGATTTAGCGAATCGAGGGAACAGAATAGCGAATCGTGTGCACGATTTAGCGAATCAAGGGAACAGAATAGTAAATCTTGCGCGCGATTTAGCGAATTGAGGGAACGGAATAGCAAATCTTGCGCGCGATTTAGCGAATCGAGGAAACGGAATAGTAAATCTTGCACACGATTTAGCGAATCGAGGAAACGGAATTGCAAATTTTGTGCACGATTTAGCGAATCGAGGGAACGGAATAGCAAATTTTGTGCACGATTTAGCGAATTGAGGGAACGGAATAGTAAATCTTGAGCACGATTTAGCGAATCGAGGGAACGGAATAGCGAATCGTGCATGATTTAGCAAATCGAGGGTACGGAATAGTAAATCGTGTGCCCGATTTAGCAAATAGGAATTACAATAATATACAGGTAAAGTTATTAATTCATTTCTATATTTTTAAATATTTTTAGTAAGCTGGTCATTATTGACTGACTAGAGGATCAGATCTTGTGAGCGCAAAGAGAGGGAACAAAATAGTAAATTGTGCGCACGATTTAGTGAATCGAGGGAACGGAATAGTAAATCATGCACACGATTTAGCAAATAGAGGGAACAAAATAGTCAATCCTGAGCATGATTGAATAAATCATGGGAATAAATTAGTAAATCGTTTGCTACTCATTTGTTGTTGTTGTTGTTTTTGTGCAACACAAAATGAGATGTTGTTTTGCACAATGTCTGAGCTGTGCTTCTATAAGAAAACATTTATGGTAATTCACTGTAAAATCTGCTTTTGTGTTCCATGGGGATAAATAAAATAATCCAGGTTTGCAATGGAATATGTTTGAGCAAATAAACTAAATTAACTAACCAACTAAAAAAATAAATAAATATTAAAAAAAAAATTATAATTAAAAATGAAATTGTTCACTGTTCCTTTAATGCAATACTGTTATTCAATATTTTAAACCAAACACAGATAATTTCATAAACATGTTTTTTTTATATATATTACACGCACTCTGTCTCCTCTTTTGCATTTGTTATTGGACTAAAAGAGAAAGATTTCTTGCTTTTGCATTCATTACTCAAGTCTTTTAAATCATGGGGTCAGCTTTGTTTAAGAACACTCCAATCTGTCCAAATTTTCCCTTTAACCTTGATATGTGGGATGTGTCATGAAGAGAGTTTTAACTGATTTCCTTCCTCATCCTTTGGATTCAGTGAGGACATGTGATCTGTAATCCCATACAGAGCACTGCTCAGTAGGAGCCCATACAGTACAACATCAAAAAAGGGGCCAGTCAAAACAATCACAGATGTTCATCCTACAAAATTGTAGAGGGGTTTCTCAAGGGCGCAGTGGTAACAGAACACAAGTGTGACCTTGAATCTCTTGACTATTGAATGTTAAATCCACAATGTGTTAACCATAGACTCCCAATTTCTGTCCAGCATGCAAACTTTCACTTGCAAATCAGATATATAGCAGTCTTTAATGCTATGTGGAAGCTTGAGGACTACATGTGCTTGATACCCAATTTTCTGGAACACCGTGAATCTTCCCATTTGGGACCAGATAAAGCACGAAAGGAAGATCTTTGGAATTCTGTTTAGAATTCCTGTTAGATATAGTTTGAGGAACATAGTACTCATCTCAGATAAGATAATGTGCATGTGGGAGTTAAATCTCATTCCCATAACCCATCTTACTTTAAGACTGTGAATATGGCACGTTACACAAATATGGTACATATTGGGCCTAAAGGGAAAGTATATGCACAGAATGTCATAAGGGAATCAATAGTCATAACTGGAAAATTTGTTAACAGTCCAGAAGCAGAGAAATGGTGGACAGGGTGTGGGAAAGTAGGAGACCACACGTATTTGGGATTGTCCGAAAATATCCACATTTTGACAAGGGGTAAAGGTTGAGATTGTGAAAATTCTGCATATAGACTTGCCTTCTACTCCCCTGGATTGGTGTCATAAAAACAAGAGATATATTTGGCATGTGCTCTTATTAAGTGCACGAAAAACTATAACAATTAATTGGATGAATCCACATTCTCCAACAATGGCCCAGTGGATAGAAAAACTTGAATCTATTTCTAAAATTCAATATTTGACTGCCCAACTCCAACTGAAAATGGACATCTTCATACATAAGTATATATCTGGATGCATTAAAAACTAATTGATTAGTAAGGAACTTTTACTTATTGGCTGTTGTATTATTTGATTTCCACATAATGCTGTATGTGTTTTCTTTCTACTCTTTTTATTTATTTACTTATTTTTTTTCTCTTTCTTTATATAAATTGTATACATTTATATTGTATAACATTTTTTAAAAATTCTTTAAAATTAAAAATAAAATTTTTCTTTTTCAACATGGTCAGTGAAAAGAGGGGATTTGCCTTCAGAAAATGTTGACGGTGAATCTCAGGTAGTCAAACTATCTTTTCTATGAAAAGTTTACTTCTTTACTTTTTTTCTTTTTTGAGAATGCAACAAACGTGAAGAAAATTAAAGAGTTAGTTCACCCAAAAATCAAAATTCTGTCATTTGTTATTCACCATCATGTCGTTCCACACCCATAAGACCTTCGTTCATCTTCAGAACACAAATTAAGATATTTTTGATGAAATCCGTGATGTATATGACTCGTCCATAGACAGCAATATAACCACCACTTTCAAGGTCCAGAAAGGTACTAAAGACATTGTTAAAACAGTCGACGTGACTACAGTGGTTCAACTTTAATGTTATGAAGCGACGAGAATACTTTTTTGTGCAAAAACAAAACACAAATAACTACTACTTTAATTTCATTTTTGGGTGAACTAACCCTTTAGGTAGGAAAAAAAAACATATAATTGTAACAATAGTTGTTTGATAATTTTTCCAAAAATTGATGGTTGAATGGTTGAGCTTGACAAATGAAGTCAACACTAAAATTTGTGTACAAATTCAGAAAATGCCTTGAAATGTAGAGTTGAATTTTGAATTTTTTTAAAGGAATTAATGTGGGAATGTGGGAAATCCATATTGTAACAGGGTTGCACACACACACAAATAAGTAAGTAAGTAATAAAAATAATGGCATAATAAATACAATAAATTGAATGAAAATTAAGCAGTAGTATGCCATAGTCGAGAAGGTCCTCTGAAGTGGGACAGGCTCACCTCTCACGGCAGTTCATCATACATAATATTACATTTTGGTGAACCGGTGTTATGTTAGATTTAGGGCTGGACCTTCATGCCTATGTTTTTCTAAAAGCATATTTTTCTGTTTGAATCACATAAATCACCACCTCATAAAATCGTTACATTTTCTCATGAGTTTGGGTTGGACAGGATAAAATCAAAAGGGACTTTAATGTGTTAATAACAATATACTTTTGAAGCTATGTTAATTATAAGTTTAAAATTTAAAAAACAACAACATATGATTTGTGCCTCTAATGCTTTGAATTTGTACCCTATTTTTGGGCAGGGCCATATAAATCCACTCGAGTCCTCTTACCCATTATGATCCTGTCGCTGAAATGCCTGTTCTGTTCTGAATGAACAAAGTTCTCCAAACCCTTTCTGTTAACGTCTTTGTTTTCAGCTGATCAATTTCAATACATGGCAAGCAATGAAAAATTACTTTTTTCCTGTTGGAGAGGAGCAAAGGAATTTGACGTTTGAGCGTCATAATATGTTGCCTGTATAAAAAGAGATATATCTATGTGTTTTTATTTTTAAGAGCACAAGTCTAGAGAACAATAGATCTGTGAACACCCTTTAATTACTTTCAAACACGTACTTCCACTCGCTGTAGGGGGGAGATAACATGGGTCTGTGATAGCTCAGAGGAAAAGGAAGCTATAAGTCATTCACTGACCTTTCTTCTTACTGCTTGTAAACAAACCACTTACGGTTGTACTTGAATTTAACCCCTGAATCCTCAAGGATTGAGATTTATTTGAAACACCAAACAGGATTTGGTGTAATTTAGGTCAAGTTCACCAATATATCACAACCAAGTCGTACCTAAAGATCAATGCTATTTCAAGAATTACAAATTTAACCCATTACATTGTTGCTCAGTGCTCTAAATGTGGAATACAAAGCAACTTTGAAGTGACGGCTGCTTGTCTTCGGCTTTGTCTGCACACAGCTGCAAGTATAGCAAATAAACATATACAAATGTCAGATGTTCTGGAATGCTTTATGTCTTTTCCCACGGCTAACTTTTGATCTAGAGAAGCCGAGGGGGAAGTAGCTCGTGATCAGACAGGCAGGGCCACATATTGGGCTGAGAGGTACTGAATGGGCAGCAGAAAGGGAGGTGGTGGGAGGTATATGAGCTCTGACCGCATGACGCCAAGCCCCTCACATTAGTGCTCACCTCTGAAATGCTGGAAAGCTGACATAATTAACTTAATGGGGTCTCTGTGTCAAAAAATGGCTACAAATCTTATAAAAAAAGGATTTGCGTGCCCTTATTTCTCAGTTAAGGAACAAAAGTACGTAAGCAGACGACGTAAGCATTAAAGGAAGCTGCTTTCTTCCCTTTTTTTTCTTTTCTTTTTTTTAAAATACGGGTAGATGTCATACTTTTTTATTTCATATACTTTTACGTGGAATTGTTGTACAAAACAAAAACCAAAGCCCTAACAGAATAGAAAATCAAAACAAACAAACAAAACATAGAATTTTTGTACTTTTAAAACCAAAACAGAACAGAAAACAAACAAACTAAACAAAACAGAACAAAATAAATATAAATAAATAAAAACAACATGGAAATGTTGTACTTTTAAACAAAACAAAAACCAAAACCCTAACAGAACAGAAAAACAAAACAAAACAAAATTGTTGTACTTTTAAAACCGAAACAAAACAGAACCAACCAACCAAACAAAACAGAATTTTTGTACTTTTAAACAAAACAAAACAGAACAAAATAAATAAATGAAAACAACATGGGAATTTTGTACTTTTAAACAAAACAAAAAACAAAACCCAGAAAAACAAAACAAACAAAACATAAAATTGTTGTACTTTTAAAACCCAAACAGAGCAGAACCAAAAAACAAACAAACAAAACAGAATTTTTGTACTTTTAAACAAAACAGAACATAAAAAACCCAAAACAAAACAAGAAAATAAATAAAAATACATGGAAATGTTGTACTTTTAAACAAAACAGAACAATAATAAAATACAAAATAAATAATTTGTCACACCACCAGACTATTTAAAATGAAATAGGCTTAAAAGAAGAAACAGTGTTAATCAGAGACATTGTAGTGTATTTAATAAAAAGTTATACAATGACTATAGACATTTCTGAAGTAAATGACTCACAATATCATGTGGTCCATGTCTGAGGTTAAATCTCGGTGTGAGTGTGCTGATATTACATGATTTCCTGCACTGTCACCACATTTTCTTATTAAACTCTCAACATCAACGCTGAAATAACGGCATTTAAACCACCAGTCTAGACTTGCAGAGATATGAGATTATAAGAAACCAATTCAGCAAAGAACAGATGTATCACTGCATGAAGGAATTTTATAACTTGAAATCATTCACGTTTTCAAGGTCATTATGCTATAAGAGTTCGGAAATAATAGCTTTCATTTAAACCAAAATACCTTTTTTTTCTACACCACTCAACATATGCGAAACTGCAAATGCAAACATTCATTTATATGCTGAGTAATTACAACGTTTGTTTTTACCCCAGTTATTGATCAAAAGATGTGAGTATTGAATGGTGGAAGATCGGGAGGGTTTGTGCTGTTCTTGCATGCAGGAAAGTTGACTTCATTTGGAGTTTTCGTTATAGTTGTGGTGTGGACTCTGCTATTCTTTTTATATTTAAAATGATTGTTAGAACAATATTGTGGCGACCAGGGCGGGCGAGAGCCGTGAGGGAACGGCGCGAGGCCGGTGACGCGAGAGTTAACAAGCTACACCTGGGAGGCGCACCGGCCTCGAGTCTCTCACGGAGGAGCTCCGGAAGCATAAAAGGAGGAGCGACGACAGTGAAGGACGAGAGAGGACCAGGTCTGGACATTATTTTATGTTTTATTAAGTTTGTGTGGCCGGCAGACGTCCGCGAGGGTCTGCCGGCATTACTTTCGGTTTGGTTTTTGGTTTATTTATGTATTAAAGTTTTGTTGAATGTTCGCCGGTTCCCGCCTCCTTCTTCCCATCTTTACGAACTGTGTTACAAATATCTTTATCGTTATAGTAATGGGAGAAACGAAGCTGTTCAAAACTGTGCAAATGCAACAAAAACTCAGGCCAAACATGCATAAAATTGCTTTTAAAAACCCATTTCATGTGTTTTATTGAAAGTATAATCTATCAAATACAATTAACTAATTATATAATATCATTCAATATTAAGTGTCTGTGTAATATGTTCTTTTATCAATTTTCAGGGCTTGCCCTGTTGGAAAAAAACAGCATATGCTAGGTATGTTTTGAAGCATGGAAGCTGGTTTGAGCTGGTTTATGCTGGTCCTAAGCTGCTAAGCAAATAGCTCCAGCTCAGGACTAGCATAAACCAGCTCAAACCAGCTTCCATGCTTCAAAACATACCTAGCATATGCTGTTTTTTTCAACAGGGTGATTTGTTTGTTCTATGGATTGCTCAGCTGAACAGGCCAATAAGTGACTATTAACTACTATTGTTCCTTTTAATTATAAAAATGTCTACAAGTGCATAAAACTGATCCGAGATCAGGTAAAAACCAGACACTTGTTCAAGGGTTCGCCGCTGGGTGGCAAATCTCAGTGAATCCACATTATTCATGGGTTCAGAGATCACCCCCTGCGGTGAACCACTGAAATTTCGAAAGGTTTCGAAACAGTTACGACATAACGAAGCCTCATTTACTGAAGTCACGTGACTTTGGAAGTTTGAAACATGCTCCGAACCAATAATGCGAAACAAAATATTCGTAAAAGTTTCGAAGCTTCAAGAAGCAGTTTCGAAAGCACCCACCACAATGTTATATAGTTATCGTCCTTGGTGTGAACAGGCAATGGTCTCTTTAAGAAATGCTTTGAATTAACCATGAAATGATAATTGTGCAGATCATTTGTTAACATACATGACACAGAGGTCAGCAAAGGTTTTGAGTCTCTAGTTGCCTCAGACATTGCACAGCTCTTGACACAATCACAATAGTAACAAAGTTCAAGTATAACACAATCAATTTGAGTGTATCATGTCCTCCTCTGCGTTTACTGTGTGATTTCATTTTGAATACTTTAACCCCTCGTGATTCTTCGCTTGAAACCGTGCAGGTACTATGATTATCTGCGTATCGACGGCAGCCAGACACACTCATACACCTCGCTCGTAATCCTCAGCCGGTGGCAGGTTCTATGCAGGTCAGCGTTTGCTAGACACAGCTTTTATTTGCCCCTGATTATTTCTGTGCAAGTCACCTCACATCCTGTCAGGAGTGATCATCCTCACATGGGCTGATTCTGTTCCGCCTGGGGGCCTCTATTCAGGGCCCAGCACAGTCACTAGGCCGGCCAGACCTAACTCACAGGCCCAGGGCAGCCCAGTCAGCAAATACAACACCAAGAGAGAATGAGAGCAACACACAGACATAAATACATCACAGTCTTTTAACAGCTGGCCACCACAACAAGCGTCCAGGGACAAAACAGGGTTGTTTCCGGCAGACAGCTTTTGAAGCCGTCTACCTTTGATCCTTTTGCATTGACATATGGATGTCTAAATAAGCACAATTAACTTCAGCCAGTCAGTACACCTAAGAGCTGAAACTCAATTTAGGACTGCTCTCAAGTAGAGTCTATGCTCCCTTTTTAAAATAAAATAACTTTTAAGTTCGAGAATCGGTGTCATTACATTTATTTAGGTCACTATTTGATAATACAGAGATCAATTTAAATGTATTGAGAATTAACCAGTTCACTTCCGTCACTGCAAAATCATATGAATGACATTGTCGCCACCTAGTGGTGATGAGTCTAGACAAGTTTCACTTCTATTTGAGGACGTTTTAAATAATGATTTTTATAAATTATACTTGTCTACCACTACCACTGTATTAATTTTCAAATTTTCCAAAAGTTTCAGATAAATCCTTTTTGTAGTGCTTTTAAATAATAATAAAAGTTAGATGAGAAAATAGCAAGTTTTCATCAATGTGTACCGTTAAGGATATAATTATGATAATAATAATTTTATTGTTTAATTATAGTAATTATTTTACCATAACTCCTGAATCTCAAACAGTAGAGCATGGTGCTAGTAATGCAAAGGTCATGGGTTCGATTCCCAAGGAATGCATGAATGATGAACTGATGAAATGTATAACTTTAAGCTACTTAAAGGGATAGTTCACCCAAAAATGAAAATTCTTTACTCACTCATTATTTACTCACTCTCAAGCTGTTCCAAACCTGTATAAATGTATTTGTTCTGCTGAACACAAAGGAAGATATTTTGAAGAAAGTTTGTAACCAGGCCGCTTTATGGCACCATTGACTTCCATTATTAAAAATGCTTTCCTGTAGCTCAGTGGTTAGAGCATGGCACTAGCAATGCCAATGGTTCGATCCCAGGGATTGCACATACTCGGATACAAATGTATAGGATAATGCAATGTAAGTCGCTTTGGATTAAAGGCGTCTGCCAAATGCATAAATGTAAATGTAAATGTAAATAATAGGAAAAAAATACAATGGAAGTCAATGGTGCCCCAAAACTGTTCAGTTTCCCACATTCTTCAAAATATCTTCCTTTGTGTTCAACAGAACAAAGACATTTATACAGGTTTGGAACAACCTGAGGGTGAGTAAATGATGACAGAATTTTCATTTTTGGGTGAACTAACCATTTAATGCAATGTAAGCAAAGTCACTTATGATGAAAAGCGTCAGCCAAATGCATAAATGTAAATAATTATTTTACTTTAAATAAAATTATTATAATAATCAGTTTAAAATTACATGATCACTATATTAATATTTTAAATAACAGAGTTTTAGATTAATCACGACTGTCTTTTCTTTGATTGCGTTACATCCTAATGGTCTTTGCAGCCTGCACCACTATTGGCTATCACAGGGGTGCACAAACAGTTAATGCAGTTTCATTTTGAGTTACTTGCACAGTTTGTGTCTTGTGTAGCAGACACGCCTTTTTGCTATGATAAATGTAAATATAGAAACTGTCTTTAGGCAGCTGAAGCGAAAAACACCAACTACAAATATATTAGCCTAGTGGTACATTCCGGCTTGAATGAGCAGTTGTCATGGCCGCTGCCTGAGGAGATTAGCCTCTTTTGGAAGTGGAAGCCTAAATAAGATTAATAAAAGAAGTCAACATGACAGCGGATAGTACAGAAGAAACGGTCAAAAACCGTCAGGAATCCGACAACATGACAACTACTGAATACTGCGCGCAGCTGCAGCAGTGGATGTGGCGCTATTACTGTGGCTATGCGAGCTGGCAGAGTTGGGTGTTCATGTCCGCGCCGCTGTTTCCTCCGCCTCAGTTCGGTTGCCAGGCACCCGGCAGCTCCACATCTGCATATACCGCGACGCCCGCTGACATCGCCGCCTGGTATAACCAGACGAGCCCACCGTCAAGCCGTCCAGCAGCTATTGCCACATCCAGCACTGCTGACAGAGGACCAGCACAGCCTGCAGGTAGCTGTCAATCCATTGCTCTGAGGAGATGGAGTAATTAGTTGCATCATTAAACACACGCTATCTTATGTCCATGAAGAATGGAACTAAATTCATTTACATTTTATGTACCTTTAGTATATCTCCATAATCCCCAGCTGTGTGTACTTTTAGTATTATATATTCCATTTACATATTATTTTAAGGGCATTAGAAGTGTCTTTACACAGCCAAGTTAAGACTGCACTCTGCCTATGCAATATTCAGTGTAAAGAGACATAATGCTGTTTAAAAACCAGATTAAATTATGCCTGCTCTGACCTACCTCAGCCCCAATAACAAAGTGTGCAAATTGCTGTGTAAATGCATTTATGCCAGCTCTGAGCGGCATGAAACAGTCTGTGTAAAGACACTGAAAGGGATAGTTCACCCAAAAATAAAAATTCTGTCATCATTTACTCACCCTCAAGTAGTTCCAAACCTTTTTGAATTTCTTTCTTCTGCTGAACACAAAGGAAGATATTTGGAAGAATGTCAGTATACCAAACAGATCTCGCCCCCCATTTACATAGTAGGAAAAATAAATACTGTGGTTGTCAATGGGGGATGAGATCTGTTAGGTTACTGACATTCTTCCAAATATCTTTCTTTGTGTTCAGCAGAACAAAGAAACTCATACAGGTTTGGAACTACTTGAGGGCGAGTAAATGATGACAGAATTTTCATTTTTGGGTGAACTATCCCTTTAAAAGCCACTTCTGAAGTGCTTCTGTGCCACCTTTTCACTAAGATGTATGCCATGGCGTCCAAAAGTCTTAGACCACATATAAATGAAACATATTCAACAAATAAAAAATATGAATGGATATTGTCCCGATTATGGGTGTAATACAGTGGTCCAAGTAACTGTCATTAAACACATAATACTGTAACAGCCATGACACGATGACAGCTGCATAGCACCAACATTAGTGTACATGTTACATATTATCTGTTAGAGGAAGAAATAAACTGTCTTGAGAATTCATGTGATTTCATGTGAAAATCATAGTATTTAATGAATGTATGTCTGCCTATGATGGCACTCTCTGTCCTAACGTCATCTTTTTTCTTTCAGGTAGAGAGTACACCATCCCCTCCCCTTTGCGTAGATTTCTGGCTGAAACTGTGGATTTCTTCCTTCTCTTCTGTGTAAAGGCAACTATAGTGTTGTGGATCATGCATCTCAGTGGAATGAAGTGAGTTGAGAAGTTTTTCAGAACCGAAATGCTAACAAAAGTTATTTTAAATTGTAATAATATTTCACAGTATTACTGTTTTTACTGTATCTTTGAGCAAATAAATGCTGCGTTGGTGAGCATAAGAGACTTCTTTCATAACCGACTCCAAACTTTTAAACAGTAGTAGTGTATATACAGTATATTGTGTAATGATAATTCATATGTCTTTGATCTTCTAAACAGGGATATTTCCAAATTCATGATGCAATTCATTGTGGAAGAGATTGATGAGACCACATCATTGGAGGACCTGCAGAATATGATGGCTGTGGCTTTAGCATACAGAGTCCTTGTGTGCATCTATGAAGTGAGTGAATCTCTGCGAGTGAATCTTTGCATCATTTGTCTTCCATTTTATAAGCCTTGTCTCTCAATCTGTTTTGTTTTTTTTAGAAAGTGAAATGATTATTAATTCCATCCTTATTATCACTTAGTAACAATATCTGGTGCAAAGCCTCTGTAGTCTAGAATTGATCTGAATGAGTCTGTGGTTTTAGACAGCTCAAACATTCCTTTAGTCTGTGTTCTGTCTTTATCTGCAGATCATCTGTATTTGGGGAGCTGGAGGTGCCACTCCGGGAAAGTTCCTGCTGGGTCTTCGAGTCGTCACATGTGACACGACAGTCCTAGTGCAGCCGAATCGGGTTTTGGTGGTACCGGCATCCAATGTCAGCTTATCTGCGTGAGTTATGCATGTATTTATAATGCATGGGTGGACAAATATATATATATATTCAGTATCTCACAGAAGTGAGTACACCCCTCACATTTTTGTAAATATTTTATTATATCTTTTCATGTGACAACACTGAAGAAATGACACTTTGCTACAATGTAAAGTAGTAAGTGTACAGCTTGTATAACAGTGTAAATTTGCTGTCCCCTAAAAATAACTCAACACACAGCCATTAATGTCTAAACCGCTGGCCACAAAAGTGAGTACACCCCTAAGTGAAAATGTCCAAATTGGGCCCAAAGTGTCAATATTTTGTGTGGCCACCATTATTTTCCAGCACTGCCTTAACCCTCTTGGTCATGGAGTTCACCAGAGCTTCACAGGTTGTCACTGGAGTCATCTTCCACTCCTCCATGAAGACATCACGGAGTTGGTGGATGTCAGAGACCTTGCGCTCCTCCAATAGGGTTTAGGTCTGGAGACATGCTTGGCCAGTCCATCACCTTTACCCTCAGCTTCTTTAGCAAGGCAGTGGTCGTCTTGGAGGTGTGTTTGGGGTCATTATCATGTTGGAATACTGCCCTGTGGCCCAGTCTCCGAAGGGAGGGGATCATGCTCTGCTTCAGTATGTCACAGTACATGTTGGCATTCATGGTTCCCTCAATGAACTGTAGCTCCCCAGTGCCGGCAGCACTCATGCAGCCCCAGACCATGACACTCCCACCACCATGCTTGACTGTAGGCAAGACACACTTGTCTTTGTACTCCTCACCTGGTTGCCGCCACACAAGCTTGACACCATCTGAACCAAATAAGTTTATCTTGGTCTCATCAGACCACAGGACATGCTTCCAGTAATCCATGTTCTTAGTCTGCTTGTCTTTTGCAAACTGTTTGCTGGCTTTCTTGTGCATCATCTTTAGAAGAGGCTTCCTTCTGGGACGACAGCCATGCAGACCAATTTGATGCAGTGTGCGGCATATGGTCTGAGCACTGACAGGCTGACCCCCACCCCTTCAACCTCTGCAGCAATGCTGGCAGCACTCATACATCTATTTCCCAAACACAACCTCTGAATATGACGCTGAGCATGTGCATTCAACTTTGGTCGACTATGGCGAGGCCTGTTCCGAGTGGAACCTGTCCTGTTAAACCACTGTATGGTCTTGGCCACCGTGCTATTTTCAGGGTCTTGGCAATCTTCTTATAGCCTACGCCATCTTTATGTAGAGCAACAATTCTTTTTTTCAGATCCTCAGAGAGTTCTTTGCCATGAGGTGCCATGTTGAACTTCCAGTGACCAGTATGAGAGAGTGAGAACGATAACACCAAATTTAAAGGGGTGGTTCAATGCGATTTCACTTTTTTAACTTTAGTTAGTGTGTAAAGTTGCTGCTTGAGCATAAACAGTATCTGCAAAGTTACAGCGCTGAAAGTTCACTGCAAACGGAGATATTGTCTTTTAAAGTTATGGCAGTTTCATGCCTACAAAAACAAGTGGTTTGGACTACAACGAGCTTCTTCCCGGGTTGGTGACATCATAAACCCTGCAAAACACCCCCCCGGGAACACGTAACAAAGTGGGCGAGGCCATACGGCGCGGCATATGGAAGTGGAAGAGTTGTGTACACCGGACGCGAGCGGCGCGATGCGACGCGTTAAAAGATAATAGAACTCATAATAATCTGTGATATTTTCTACACTGGATGCGGCGCTGAAGACAGCTTCCAGAATCTACATGAGTTCAATGCTGGATGGCTATTACTGAATGCACAAAGACTATTACTGAAAGAAGCAGTTCCCACTTTAAAAGCAGACGCTGCTGTTTATTGGCTTCAAACTGTAAGTACGTTTTATTATTTGTACATGTCTTTTAAATGTATAGTTCTGTTGCTATTTTTGGTTGCATCAAGGACATACAAAGAGCAACTCGTTTTTGCTTCGCTAGCCAGTTAGCTAAATTCTACAAACACCAACAAACTTCTATGTTCGTAGACAAACAGTTGTTCATGCTATAAATTAAGCGATACCTTTACAAAAATGCGACTACTCAGTCATGTATTTGGCTACAGTAAAGCTTTAATCAGGATAAAACTGTATATTGAAAGCTAACAAACAGCAGTGACAGCATCTAAACACTTTGACACAAATACAAAAATGAAATACCATTCATAAACGTCCTTTAAAAGCCGCGATTGAAGAGGTTCTGCTTGACTCTCTTCATCTAGGTCTGATTCGGGCTCAATTTGATACAGCAATATAGACGCCATTATTTACATTTCCCCTGAAGCGGTAGTAATAACTAATGGTAAGGGGCGTGGCGTTTCCGGACGCTTCAGCGAATCACAATACTCTGGGCCAGCTACCAACCTCCTAACCAATCCGAGCACACTGCGTATTTCGGAGGGAGAGGTATCATAGAACCAGGAAGTCAAACGAGCCGTTCATATGACAGTGGAAACAGGTGTAGAATAAAGGTAAAATATATGAAAAATACAGCGTTTTCAAAAAAATTAAGCATTAAGACATGCTAAACTGTGCCCCAAAAACACAATCAAGTCTAGAAAAAAACCACTGAACCACCCCTTTAACACACCTGCTCCCCATTCACACCTGAGACCTTGTAACACTAACGAGTCACATGACACCGGGGAGTGGCTAATTGGGCCCAATTTGGACATTTTCACGTAGGGGTGTACTCACTTTTGTGGCCAGACATTAGTGGCTGTGTGTTGAGTTATTTTAAGGGGACAGCAAATTTACACTGTTATACAAGCTGTACACTCACTGCTTTACATTGTAGCAATGTGTCATTTCTTCAGTGTTGTCACATGAAAAGATATAATAAAATATTTACAAAAATGTGAGGGGTGTACTCACTTCTGTGAGATACTGTGTGTGTGTATGTATATATATATAGCATAGTAATGTATTAAAAGTATTTTAATTAATTAGATTTTCTTTTATTTTGCAGGTCCACAGTACGGGCCTTAAATAAAAACTTCTCCATCGCCTTCCTGTTCCCTATCTTTATCACGCTACTCTTTTTCCAACACAACAGAACTGTTTATGACGTTGTGGCTGGAACCATCGTGGTTCGGAGGAGAAGAGCCAGATGACCGTCTGTTTGTGTCAAAGTCATGTGAAAACGGCCCCTGTCAAGCATCAAGCGCTTACAGATGTTCTCAGTATTTTATTTGAATATATCAGCATAGTATGTATTGCAGATTTGCACTAATGATCCCTGTATTAAAGTCTGATTACATAGCTATTGTTTACAACACTGAGAAATATCTGCTTTCTTAGAGAGGTTACTGATCTTGTAACAGACAGTATTTCATGTTGAAGAATTATGAGTGATATCAAGATCAAGACACGTTTTATGTGGACATGCTTGGAAATTTCATCCGAGTGGAATGTTTGACTCTAAACACAGTTTAATCCACAAGGTTTTCATAACTTCTCCCCAGATTCAAGCTTTATGGCCCAGACGAGTCTGTTATTAATCTTACAAAAGGCAGGGAATTGAGCTCGCATTCATCACGTATCCTTCCACACATGCTTGCAGCCGTCCGGAATGTTCCATTCCTGTTGTAAATTCAGTCGGTGGCTGATATGCCTCACTTCATTTCTCAGGGTTTCTTAAAAACCTGTTGTATGTGTCCTGTGTTTCAGTTATGATCTTTGATATGTAAAGAATTAAGTGTTAAATTTTGAAATTCACATTATCTGCCCTACAGTATTAGGCATGCCAAACACATCAGCTGTTTTGATTTTTCACGGTGCATGGTTCATAAAAATATATTAAAATCCTTGAAGACAATATTCTCTGGGATGTATTATCTTTCTCATGTCTTAGAATCACTGAGATGCAAATGTAGGTTTTATTCATAGTTTGTGTTTATTATTTTTATTTGTACATTTTCATTGAAACTTTAAAGTTTTAGTAATTTTGTTATTAGTTGATAAAATGTCAATAGTTTTAATAATTTAATATTACAGTTTTAGTTTTAATTATTTTAGTACATCAAGTTAAAATCGAAATATTAAATGAAAATTAGAAATGCCTTGGCAACTAGCTGAAATAAAATAAGTTTAAGCTTTTTATATTTTTATTTCAGTTAAAATTAATTTTGTTTCTAGTAACTAGAAGGTTTTTTAATGGTTTTTAGTTTTAGTTAACAATAATAACAATGTCATACCATATCAGTACTAGATTAAGAATGATGGAATTACTGTTGTGTAGAGAATTAAAACAAACAATGCTTCTTGATAACCACTAGGTGGTGATATTTGTTTATAAACACATGCTGGAACTCTAATTTGACAATCATAGTGTTGAGTTCTTTGAAATGAAATGCAAATGTCTTTTGGCATCGTTCAGTTACACAGTCACATTCCATAGATAGCATTGCATTGTTCTGGTAAGAATGACTCATTGAGGATTTAGATATTTGAAATACATATTTCTTCCATAACCGTAAGGCCTGGTTTTTTGTCTTTCTGTTTGCCCGTTCTGGTCTCTCTGAAGGTCTTGGAGTCCCAGGGGCAATTCCTCATAATCAAAACCTTGTGGACCAAATGAAGAAAACAGGCACACGGGTTGTCTTAGGACAAATGTGCACACCAACATGCACTCACAAACACTTACAAAGTCTGATAAAGCAAGGTTTTGAACAAACATCACAAGATGATACAAGTTCATCTGATAATACATAGTGAATTTGTAGTCTTGTGCAGCAGGAGTTTCTTTTTATATGCATTAATGGCACTTAAAAGGTTCTCAGTGATTTTTCCCCATCAAAAAGAAATGATAAATGTTTAAAGTACAGTCACATGAGATGTACTGCAGTCACAATAACCTAATAAAAGCTGTTTAATTTTACATTAGCAGGTCGTCTCATAGAGGCAGCCATTTTGAGATCACATGACCAGCTGAATACTACTCACTTTATCATGAAAATCCCCTTATTATTGGACACTTTCACAGAATAAATGAATAAAGGTTAACTGCTTATAGCACTTTTCTACGATAGAATCACTAATCACAAACTTTTGCTGTGATTAGTGATTAGTTTTTACTGCATCCAAACCACTAGGTGTCAGTGTAGGCCTAAGTATAAGACTTGGCAACATAAAAATGATGAAGGCTGTGTCTGAAATCTCATATTCTCTTGAGTAGGTACTTATTTTGAATAAGTAATTACTTCAGGACCGCTAAAAAGTATGATCTATATATAGTATGAATGTGTGTAGTATGGATTTAATCTGGACATACTACATTTGCCATGTTGTCTTTATCATGTGACTATCAGCATCAGTTGCGTCACTAAAGTGTTAAAGGTGCAATGTGTAGAATTTGAGAGGATCTATTGACAGAAATGCAATATAATATACATAACTAGGCCTATGTTTTCAGTGGTGTATAAAGACCTTACATAATGAACCATTATGTTTTTATTAAGTCGCCATTTTGCGCCAGCATGTTTCTACAGCAGCCCTAAACGGACAAGCACTCTACAGAGCACGTGTCCTCACTATGTTGTTCTTCTTCTAATTCATTTGTGTTTTTCATCGTCACTACATTGAATACGCACAAAGTAGTAGTAGTAGTTGTCTGGTTTATTAGAAGCAGAGACCATTCTTTGTTAGAAGTCAGAAGAAACCTCATTGCTTGACTGGCTAACGTACTCTCTGCTGTCTCAGACGATGACATCTTTATCTTGTGTCGGCCAGACGGCCACCGTAGCTTCTCTATTTTGCTTCTAAAGGGAAGGGTGAGCTGCCTTTGCTTGCAGTTCACAACCTCACTGCTAGATGCTGCTAAAATTTACACAGTGCACCTTTAAAAGTGTCCTGTATTGTATGCACACTTCAGAATCTCGCTGGAAGTAGTAAGTCAAACGGATGCTGTATAGTAGGGAAGTATGCGATTTCGGATGCAGCCTATGTGCATCTTTAACATAGAACCTATTTATCTCATATAGGCACAGCACACAACTTGGTTTTACACACATTACCAGTTAAAAATGAAAACTTAACATTGTTTTATTCTCTAAAACAAACTTAAATGTCATTGAGAGCATAGTGTTCAAGTTTTTTGTTTTGTTTTTCATTTTAGAGAGTCTCGCTCTTATTTTGTGTGGTATGCCAGTTTGCCTCAGAGACAACATATCTTTACTCACCCACAGCCCCACCCATCTGTCTGCCCGTCATTTCTAATATGAATTTTACTGGGTTGCACATCTGGTTTGTCTGGCCAGCGGTGCTTGGCAAGGCCACTGGGTTCACAGCTGCTGGCTCTTCCCACATCCTTTTTATCCGGGATTCTGCTGTCCCCATGGATAGTACTTCACCCTGCTGAGAGGACTGATTGGCAGGCTTAAGACAACTTGATATGGTTGTTTTGTTTGCCACTGAGCCGCAGTGCAGCCCAAGCTGGAACTGACACCATGTTGAAATTATTAGTTGCATTAGTCTTGATTTCCAATCTGAAAAACAGTCATTATATTTAATAATATTGTGCCACAGGAGCATCATCTGGGTGGTTAAAGTGTTGGACTTTAACCAGTAGTGTTTCCCATGCAGATTTGAATCTTGCTTGTAACATATGGCATGCTAAAAATCTCATAAGCTGATTTCTCTGTGATAATAATGTTAGATTAGAATCACATAGTCATATATAAAAGTTTATTTTTGAGCCAATGTTACTAATAATGAGTGTGTTCTGGTTTTCCATGATTTTTTTAGCTGATTATATCCTAATGATTAAAAAAAAAAACATCACACAGGCTCTGGTGAGTTTTATTATTATACACTTATTTTTTATTATTATACACTACTTTTAGGTTCACTTTTAAGTTCAGAAATCATTTTTTAAGATAATTTGCTTTGTGATTATAAGTAGGCCCTGTACCAGAAGAAATGACTACTGCATTTAATACACGTGTGCTATGCAAAATATGGTTATTTTTTCAATGCCAATGATATTCTGACTGTGGTAACAAGAAAAAGCTGACTTAGATAAATCCAAGAATCATTTTGTAACACTTTAACTAACCTGAATGACCTATTAATCAGTATTTCTAATAAACATTTGACATAATTTTTGTATCTGATGGTGTCAGTATTGAGCGCACACATTTTGTGAGAAAAAGGAAAAAGCAGAAGAGGCACACAAACAAAGGGGAAAGTCTCTGAACACGCTCAAAAGTGTAATCCAAAATAATTCCCACATAAACTTTTATTTTTCAGTTAGTTTTGTGTTGTTTTATCCCAGTACTCAAGAATCAGTGTTTTTACATGTGACCCACTACCTGTGAAACAATATTCACTTTGCACTTTTATCTCGAGTACACCTGAAAACACGGGCTCATTAAAATGACTCTTTTTGTGTTTGGTGTATTGTGTGCTGCTCACTGTGAATCAGGAGAGACGAGGTGACTAATTAGGGAGCTTCACAGCGAGAGGAGCTGGTGAGGATGCTTGTGACAATAACAAGCCCCGTTGACAGGAAGGAACACTCCTGAGCTGATCCCACAGCGATCCACAGCACTGAAAGCACAGTGGAGTATTAATGCATTGACTTAATGAGGCCTGTTTGGAGAGTAATACAGAGCAACCACCACTGTTTACAACAGGTTACATTTGGCTGACCTATTTTTTCTGATGCAAAAAGTACAGGAATGGTTTTAATATCAATGTTATTGACACTAAAGTGCACATTTGCCAAAACAGAGCACAAGGTTGTTAAAGGCTCTTTAATAGTGTTTTTGTTTTGTTGCATAAAGGTTTTTTTCTGTTGCATGGAAGTGTATTTGTGATTTTATATCATACATTGTTATTTAGACCTTCAAAGTGGTCTACATGTTTCACAAGTCATCATAAAGCTTTTGTCTGGAGTAACAAGCCAGTTGTAGTACATTTGCTTCAGGATTCTTTGATGATTATAAAATTCAAAAGAACAGCATATGTTAGAAACAGAAATAACAATAAATTGCTGCTTAAAAAAGTACTAATGTTTCTCACAAAAAAAAACAAAAAAACAAACCTTACTGACCCCAAAACTTTTGAATGGTACATACATAACATATATTGGGTTCATTGTAATTGTTAGAAATTGTGTGTTTGAAATAAAATGATTAAATGCACTTTGCAACGGTATTAGGCAAGAAATATTTATGACCCTGGTTGGATCTGGTTCATTCTGGTTCACCACCACTGGTTACTGCCATCCAACCAATGACTGATCAATATACAACAAACACAGTGGAGTAAAAAGCTCCCTCTGGTATCAGGACTGTGGCATAACGCCAAGTCTGATGATTGAACAGCATAGTCATTTTGGGGATAATCCATGGATTTTCCACTTCCTTTCAGAGTGGAAAAATGTGTTCCTGTCTTCTCTGCTCTGTGTAGAGAGTCTTTAAATAGCCTCCATTAATCCTTATGCATTCATAATCACTAGCTCTCTGCCATTTTTATCACTCTAAGAGCTGAAATCACCAATGAAGCCAAAGCCATATATTACAAGCAGCCCATCTTGCAGATCCCTGTACTCCCCTTCCAAAACTGAAAGGCAGAGTTGTTAAGATGTGGTCTAATCGGGTTTCCTACAGTGAGACAGAAGGAGAATTAGAGTGTCTTTCAAACAGGAGTCACGCTGTGCACAGATAACCGCACTGCTGCTCTATGTTGATACTGCTGTGGTGAAGTCTGAACCAAGTGACCTTATTTAATGTGACTCTGGATTTCCGGACAGGCGAAAGTCAGTATTTTCCTCATACGCAGGAAAAGCACATGTGATGCGCTAAACAGCTTTACTTAAGTTTGATATTCACTTGAATTCAAAGCAAGCATCTTACGCTGAGCATTTTCAGCAGAATTGAAAATGCGCTGCTCCACTGTGATAGTCATGCACGGGTCAGGCTTCGCTGAGGTCCCGCTGAGATCCACAGAGTTTTGTGAAGTTTCTGGAGAGGAGGCTCAGCAGTTGTTGTCTTCCACACAGTAAGATAGGTAAAGGTTTAGCGGTAATTACATCTCGAGTGGGCCAAATGCAAAGTGAATGGAGAACAGGAGAATGAGAAGTGCAGTGATTGTATATTCTGTCTGATGTTTAGACATGGAATCTGATAAGTGAAAATTCCCTGCAGGAATCCATTAAGATTCAGATTCTTACCAATGCCTGGAGTTACATAAGATACTTATTTAAAAATATATACACTTATATAATATAATATAATATAATATAATATAATATAATATAATATAATATAATATAATATNTTATATTATATTATATTATATTATATAACAGTTAGTTCCGGATATAACAGTCCAACAGCACTGATTTATTACCATTTGTAATGTATTACTTTGCTAGTCTGTGCTTGGTGCCGATTTTTTTGTGAATCTTCTATGGTTAGGTGCCGACAAGTGACTGTATTTCAGTTTTTTGTTTACGAGTGAGTCACTGAATCATTCACTCAAATGATTAGTTCATTCAGGAATAGATTGGCTGTCGAATCATTGAATCATTCACTCAACCTATTCGTTCAAAACACTGATTCATTCATAGAGGAGCTTGGAGGTGCAATGGTTCTTCTGTGGCTTTGTTTGGAAATATTTTCATTGACGGAACAAAACAGCAAACTGTAACTGGCAGTATTGTGTCTAAAAGTTACTCAATATTAATTTCTGCATTTACACCTGGAGCAGTGGGCAGCCATTTTTGCTGTGGCGCCTGGGGAGCAATTGGGGATTAGGTGCTTTGCTCAAAGGCAGCTCAGTCATTTCCTGCCAGTATTGAGACTCGAACCCGCAACCGTCGGGTTACCAGTCTGACTCTCGAACTATTAGACCACTGCTGCCCTGCTAAATGTATAGGTTATCCGCTTCCTCGTGATGTTACAAGAACCCAAACATGGCTCCAGCAAAAAGATAAAAGGTTTTCTTGGATTGGACTGTACAGTTCTGGGTAGGGGCTGCAAGGGTAAGCCAAGCTCATAAGGCCCCCATTTGGAGCTGGGTCTGCAAGAACCTTGTAAAACTTCAGAAATATGTCCTTTTATCTACTAGCCTGCAGTATTCATAATGCTAATCAGCCAATAGAGAACAGATGGTAACTGGAGATAGATTTGTTGCTCTCAGGCAGCCCTAGCACATTCTGTTTGACGATAACTAAGGTCAGCTCACTTGACAGATGTACAGGCAGCATATTATCATGCATACATGATAGACACTGTTGTTCGTTTAAAAGGATCACCCTTTTGTTCTGAAAAGAAGCCAAACATGCCAATCAAAGGAAAGGCCTCACAAAGCAAACATACTGTTTTGTCTTTTCAGGTCATAACCTCAGAATGCTTTTAATATTTTTAACAGTGAGAATTGATGATTGTATTTCAAAAGACCAACAGGTGGCGCCATTCAGATGGTTTGGGCCTACAGTATACAGATATTTTACTGCTAACACATTGACCTGTTTAGCTTACTGGAAATGTTTTTATTTCTACATCCCTTAATCCTACCCAATTCCTACTTAATAACTACCTTACTAACTATTAATAAGCAGTACTTAGGAGTTTATTGAGTTGTAGTTAGTTAATATTGATAATTGGACACTAAACGAAAGTTAAACCAACTTTTTAACTTGCTGTCAAATTGTTTTAAACAAATTTAAGATTTATGCTTTACGCTAAAGACAGTTATGTCAAACAACTTAATTCAAGATATATTCTCTGAAAAAGTCTTATGTATTATTGCTTCTTATTATGTTGCATTGGTTCTGAAGATTTGTTGTTTTAATGACCTTTATATATTGTTACATATAAATATACATCATATTATTTGTATAAATATATTTCCACATAAAAAAGACAAATACAAAAGTATTTAAGGAAAATGCTACATTTTTAAAGTGTTAATGCAACTGTGATCAAATTTGTTGAATTTTTTTACATACAAGTTTTAAACTCTGAGCACCGTCAAGTCTTGTGTTTAAAGTCTTGATTGGATGGTTGGATCATTGTGGTTTGCTGTGCAGGTTGTCCCACCCTCACGCCAGCAAACACGTCAGCAGAGAATAGAAAAGATGTCACTGCAAATTCAATTCACATTTATTTGTATAGCGATTTTCAAAATACATTTAGTTTCAAAGCAGCTTTACAGAAAATGCATGTTTTTACCATACAATTTAGAGTAATCTGTTATCAGAGATGACTGTGTTAAAATAATGTCCATATGTCAAAAATGTACAGTTCTAAGATAATACAAATTATGCAGTTAGCCAACATTATGTATTAATATTAGGCAAAAACAATAACCTCATTAAAGCAATTTTAACAAGTTGTGATCATAACGATTAAAATATAATTTGGCAGTTGTGTGTGTTGATTCAGAGTTGGCATCATCTGAAGTCCTTCACAGGTGTTGGGTCATCTGAAATCTTCATAAGAGGCTGGATCCAAACTGGAGCTGATGTACTCTCTAGTCACCTCGGGTCGGGCATCCCGAGATAAAACAGAAAAGCAAATGGAAAACAATTATAGTTGCTGTTCATAACATTTCAACCAATAAATTGTCATGTGGATTTGATCTGATTGTGAAATGCTCCACCTCTTGTTGATATCCTAGGTACTACCAAAAGTCCAGTTTTGTGACCTTAAAGAGCATGATGGATTATAGGGCAATAGAAGATCAATTAAATACACATGAGCTAAACCATTTAGAGCCTTAGTAGCATAACTTTGTATTCAATATGGAACTTAATAGGTAACCATATAAGATCATATTTTCTTGACCTGGTAAGAACTGCATTTTGGATTAACTGTAGCTTGTTTATTGAGGATACAGGACAAGCACCTAGTAATACATTATAATAACCCAGTCTAAAGGTCATGAATGTATGAGCTAGCTTTTCTGCATCAGAAACAGATAACATGTCCCGTAGCTTAGCAATGTTTCTGAGGTGGAAGAAGGCTGTTTTTGTAACATGAAATATGATTTTTTAAAAGACAAGGTTGCTGTCTAATATAATACCCAGTATAATGATGAAGTAACACTACATCCTTATAGATGTAAACGGTATTCTACAAGATTCTGTGTACAGGTTTTTGGTCCAGTAACCTCAATACAATAGTGTTATCTGAATTTAATAGAAGAAAATTACTTGTCATCCAATATTTTATATATTAACACACTCTGTCAACTTGGATAATTTAGAGATTTCCTCTGTTCATGATGAAATATATAACAGCATATCCGTGGAAACTAATTCTATGCTTTCTAATGATATTACAAGGGGCAGCATTTAAACTGAAAATAGCAGAAGGCCTAAAACCGACCCTTGTGGCACTCCAATTTACTAACGTTAACTTGGATAATTCCCTGTTTAAATAAACAAAATGATAATGGTCAGATAGGTATGATCTAAATCAGTTTAAAGGATTAGTTCACTTTTAAATAAACTTTTCCTGATAATTTACTCACCCCCATGTCATCCAAGATGTTCATGTCTTTCTTTCTTCAGTCGAAAAGAAATTAAAGTTTTTGATGAAAACATTCCAGGATTTTTTTCCATATAGTAGACTTCAATGGGCACCAAATATTTGAAGGTCAAAATTAGTTTCATTGCAGCTTCAAATTGTTCTACACTACAGCTAGTTCAAGATGAGCATTTATGATTAAAACTTATATAATTTTAAAAAAATTTCAGAAAATGAGCAATGGTTTCTCTAGATAAGACCCTTATTTCTCATCTGGGATCGTGTAGAACAATTTGAAGCTGCAATGAAACTAAATTTGACCTTCAACTGTTTGGTGCCCATTGAAGTCTACTATATGGAAAAAAATCCTGAAATGTTTTCATCAAAAACTTTAATTTCTTTTCGACTGAAGAAAGAAAGACATGGACATCTTGGATGACATGGGGGTAAGTAAATTATCAGGAAAAGTTTATTTAAAAGTGAACTAATCCTTTAATGCCTGTCCCTGAATACCAGTGTAATTATGTCATGACCAATAATGTCGAACGCAGCACTAAGATCAAGCAAAAGTAGTTTTGAGAGGCAGCCTTGGTCAGAAGCAGTAAGTCATTTGAAGGGGCACAACTGGAACACAATTGAGCAGACAATTTTTCTAGTATTTTAGACATAAATGGAAGATTTGAAATGGGTCTATAATTTGCCAATTCATTTGGATCTTGTTGTGGTTTTTTAATGCGAGACTTAATAACGGCCGGCTTGAAAGGTCTTGGGACATGAGATAGAGATGAGTTAATAATATTGAGAAGAGGCTCTTCTGCTACAGTTAACAACTCTTTCAGTAATTTAGTCAGTATTGGATCTAATAAGCATGTTGTTGGTGTAGATGCAATAACTTTATTTAGCTCTTCTTGTCATATTCTTGTATCATTCTTGTATCTTGTCATACATTGCAATTGTTCTTGAAGGGCGATAATTGAGGCTGAATCATAAAACGCTGTCCAACGTTATACATTTACAATTGTATTTCTGATGCTTTTGATTTTCTCAGTAAATAAATGCATAAAGTCATTACTACTAAACCGTGATGGAATATTCAGTTCAGGTGATGTCTGTTTATTTGTTAATAGCCACTTTACTAAATATAAAGCTTGGAATGTTTTGGTTATTTTCTATGAGTTTGCAGAGATGCTCAGCCCTGGCAGCTTTTAAAGCCTTTTTATAGCGGGACACACTGTCTTTTCAGACCTCTAAGACCTCTAAATGAGTTTGTTTCCATTTGCGCTCTAGGTTATGAGTTTCTCTCTTGATAGAGTGAGTAATACTGTTGTACCATGGTGCAGTACTTTTCTCTCTAACTTAATCTGATGGGTGCAACAGTTTCTAATGTACTAGAGAAGATACTTCAAGACATTTCATCAAGTTCATTTGTATTTATGGGTACAATAGGCAGCTGAGACAGATTAGGAATTGTATTTGTTAATCTATCTTTAGCGGTTGGGATAATTGTTCTACCTTGTCGATAAAGCAGAGTTGTATGGCAAATATTAGCAGTATGCACGTCACAAGGTAGTGATCAGTGACATCATTGCAAGAGGGAGGGGAAGTTATCTTGTTAAAGATTATGAGGCCACATAAATAAAAAAATTATGTTGTGCACAGATAAATCATTAAAAAAATACTACAATATTCTATAAAAAAGGGTTAGAATAGTAATGGTGACTTTGTCCTCTATGAGTGACATAATGGAAAGCGACATTTCATTACATATTAATTCAGTTAGCATCCTCACACTGGTTGATTTATTCTCTTTGCATACTGATAACAGTTTTTCACAAGCAGATCCAATTTTCCCTCAGCTTAGTGGATGTCTTCCATTGTGTCTGATCCAGAGTCTTTTAAAATGTCTTTGAGAGGAGATGTGAGGCATTAGGAGACTGGCTGCAGAAGAACGAAGGCTCAGTGGATCGTTGTTGAAACTATTTACTAATGTTTCAGGGTTTGACATAGCACGTCTTACAGTTGTCTGAATAAATGAGTGAGCTTATGCCCATAACAACCAGGGCTTCAGCTGTCAGGCCCCATGGCAGTAACCATAAGATGCCCACTGAAAGGGCCTGAGGGCTGTCTGGCGTTCTTTCATTCCTTCGCAGATGTTTTTCACATGTCTGGGTGAGACTAGTACAAAACAGACAAAAGAACAGCAGGATAGTCAAAAATCTTTCAAGTTGTGTAACGTGTAAAGTGACAGAACAGTCTTCGCTAACTCTAAAGTGTTCAGAGAGCTGAATAGGCACCTGACTGTGTATTTTCAACAGTCTGCAGTGACTTTGTGTGTCAGCATTGCCCCAAACACCAGATGCCATTGATTTACTACCTTCCTCACGGCTCTCCAGAACAGGAACCTCACTGGCTGTCTGCATCTCCAGTGTCAGAGGCTCCTCCACCAATCAGAGGTCTTCTTGGCCACAAATATCTGAAGTAGTAATAATGTGGAATGTGCTGCCTCAACATGTGCTGTCAGCTGTAAAGTGTAGTACTAAAAGCACTTGGGCTTGCTGGAGGGAGCATAGAGAGAGGTGGAGACAGAGCGTGGGAGGAAGAGGGCAAAAAAAAAAAAAATAGTGGGGAAGAACTAAACACTTGATGACAAGACTACAGTTAATGTTGTGAGGCTCAGCTGTGCACTATCTATCTATCTATCTATCGTGTATAAACAAACATTATTAGTTTGTTTAGTTTTGTAGTTGTTTATGCTTGTTTGCTTGTGGTAGTCGATGGAAAATTCCAGTTGTGTATTCAGTGATTTATGTAAGTGTCGTGTTTTTCACCATCAGTGATATTGATGTAAATCATTAAGGGCACCTGTTGCTCTAGACTGGCTAGATGAGACACATAGACTCTGAGAGGTGTGTGTCATGGGTTCAACCACAAACAGACTGGTATTTCAGTGTGTATTTACATTTGTCTGACCAAGCATGACCTGTTGCTTTCTCTTTATGTGTATATTTAAAACAGTGCATGTATGTCTGAGCTCTTGCATTGAGTATCTGTATGTGTGTGTGGGTGTGTGGTAACTGGTATCATATTACTGGAACAAGCTCAGCTACCGATAATCTTGTTTACACAGCCATTAAAGCCCCTCACTCAAAGCCTCTCTGCTGGCTTGGCTGGCCTCTCCTTCACTCCCTATAAAAGTATGGGCTGCAGCCCAACTTCTCGTGGTTGTGTCTCTCTGCGCAAACACAACGCTCTCTGTGTGGGAAAAGACAAGCGCTGGTGACTCACATGTTTCCAGGCACAAAACCTACTCTGTAAGGCTTTACTGACCCTGGGAATTACTAAACATCACAGCAGAGACTGTTCGAAATCTCCCCACCTAACACTTGTAACACTTACCGAACTTCCCTTTTAGGAAAATCCAACATAAGATGGTATAATGGTTGAAATATGGTAGATGGTTTCCAGCTGCTCTAAAATGGATTAAATTAATCTTAACTATTTTAATTAGTTAATTTGACTAATCTTTAAAATAATTTAATTATACTAATTTTAAAAATGTCATTTTTGGTTTTGATATGTAATAAATATGAACATGCCTCACAATATATAAAACACTAGATAAAAAGTTAATGTAATAAAAACTGTATTGACATCATTTGAAAAAATTTATAAAGATGACAAAACACAAAATTACTAAAACTTTAAAGGGGTCCTAAAATGCCCCTTTTATAAGATGTAATATAAGTCTCTGGTGTCCCCAGAATATGTCAAGAAGTTTCAGCTCAAAATACCCCTGTTACGGTACAGAGGGGTCAGACACAGAGAGGTAAGTATAAGCAGTCTTTATTTGAACCAGGAGAGTTTATCAGAAGTGTGGAGGTGGAGTGAAGGAAGTGAAGCTGATGATAAAGGGTATTGGAGATAGTTACTGTCCTTTCCGTTTTCAGAAGAATGATCCTTATGGAGACGCTGGAGCTGGAGATCGCTGGAGGTGACGGAACACACACACACACAGACGATGAACACACTGGGAGAACGGGAAACACTGGAGACAGGTAAGATGAGTTCAAGGATTCCTTTAGAGGTAAGCATCAACGTGAGTATCTGCGAACGAGACCGGACATGGAGTGCTGTGTGTGCGTGTTATTTATGGTGGTGTTGATAAGTGGTGTAATGACGTGCAGGTGGCGGTGATCAGTACTCTGGTGATTGAGTGCGCTGTGATTGGTGGATGTTGGAGCCTGACGTGTCTGTGACAACCCCACAGATTGTTTATTATAGCTTGTCAAATTTGCCCCTATTTGAGTGTAAGCAAAAACACGCCGTTTTTGTGTGTCCCTTTAAATGCAAATGAGCTGATGGCAGCTTTCCAGAAGAGGGCGGAGCTTTAACAGCTCGCGCTTCAGTTATTGGTTCGCTTGCTCAACAACGACAAAGCTGGAGAATTTAACACAGCCAAAATGAAGATGGTCAGATGTTCAAACTTGAGTTGGACACTGATGGAGAGACTCAGGAAGAAGTTAAAATTTATAGAATGCATCTGGACGTTTCTGAACGGTTAGTGGATACATTTATGTAACGTTAGTTGCTGTGGAGTCTGTCATGTTTTGTACAAATCCAGAGTTGAATTTGATTGTTTGTGAAGCAATCCGGCGTAAAATGACGGCATGGCAACAACACTCTACTACAACAACTCTTCCTCTTCTCTAAAGCAGCCCAACATGGCCTAGTCCTCTTTGTAGCGTGTTCCCGGGGGCAGGGTTTATGTCAATTTTAGAGTTAGTGATGTCACTAACCCAGGAAGAAGCTCGTTGTAGTCTCTACCAGCCATTTGTTGTAGTCCTTAAACAGAGAATTTTTTAAAAGAAAATATCTCCCTTTGCATTGAACTTTGAGCAACGCAACTTTGCAGATACTGTTTATGCTCTAACAGCAACATTACACACTAACTAAAGTTAAAAGAGTGAAATCATAATCAACAACTTCTTTAACTAAAATAAAAACAGAAATATAAAAATAAAATCAATTCAAAATATTAGCCTAATAAAAACTAGTTTATCAATGGTACTAAAATAACACTGGCTAGTGCTCTGAAATGTAATGCCATCAAACTGTATTAAATGATACCAGTTAGTACATTAACTTTGGCAGCCCTAAAATATTAAAACTAAAATCCAAACTACTCTGCTTGGACCAGTTATTAACCAGTTTTTGACCAGCTAATGACCAGCTACCAACTTAAGCTGGATTTTCTAGTAAGGTTATTATATTATATTCATAAAATCCATATGTGCTGCTCTGTAAAACCTGTTTTGGTGAAATCAGGAACCTTCTCTTGTGGCCTAGTTCTGCTGCTGACAGGGTCAGATAGACAAATGTGAATAGTGTAGCGTTCAAGCATGCGACCCAGGCTTAGAGAGACAGATTCTCCTGCAATACCCCAGGACAAGTGACCACAATGGGGCCTCAGAAGGTGGTGCACCTATTCCACCCGGACAAGGTATGTACTCTATGCCGAGAGGCCTGTGGCTCATACCTCCAAAATAATCATGAGTAGTAGGAGCAGGGGTTAAAGAGACACACTTCAGATACACAACATAATTTATTGCAGCTGACCTTCAGTATCTCTGTCTGTGTGGTCACATTCCTATGTGTAACTCAGTTTATGTGTTTTGCATGTTTGAATAGCTAGCGTGTGTGCATCTGTGCACGCACGCTCATGTGTGTTTGGTCCTGGTAAACCCTACGTTCTGTCAGGACTACTATTGAAAGATGATTGACGAAAGGCATAGAGTTTGGATTGGCGGTATGGTTCTGTTCTGGGCACGAACTCCCTGCGCATCCACGCAGCCTAGCATGGATAAGAGCAGGGAGGGCAGCGATAACCCCTCTCAGGGTAAACAGAACAGAACTAACATAAATGTATTGCTGATATCATTAATGTCAACATTTTAATGTACAACTTAATTCGAGAAACTAGTCTGATTCAAAGGGGAATCAGAAGGCTAAATTCTTACTGGAAAAGGAGGAGGAGCTGGGGATGGAGAAGGGTAATTAGCTCCGGAGAAATGCGATAGCTACTGATAATGCTGAAGGATCTTATATATGGATGCTTTGATAGGCGTTGTATCCCTACAGGTAGACGTGAGTCACCTAAGAGTCAGCTGATGGGAGTTTGACTGACGTGAGCTGCCAGAACTAACGCAACGGTTGATTTACGTGGGACATTTTTTGGTCCTCATAAGAAAAACAGCTTATAAATCAAACTAAGTGATGTTTTTTGAAAATGTAAAAATGCAGAAAGTTTTCTGTGATGGGTAGGTTTAAGGTTAGAGGATAGAATGTACAGTTTGTACAGTATAAAAATCATTATGCCTATGGAATGTCCCCATAAAACTTGAAAACCCAACAACACAAACTGCATGAACTCCTCAAAGGTTTGTGTAAAACCTGGTGATCGTGTTCTTCAGCATGATTTGAGAAATACAGCAAAATTACTAAAACTTGAACTAACTTTAAAATGAAAACTGAAAATACAAAGATAAAAACTAATTCAAGATATTAAAATAAAACTAACAGTATCTCAATGATACTAAAATAACACTGGGGAGTGCTATGATCAATGTCACAAATTAAATTACTTGACTAGTGACCTAGAAAGGCAAAATTTAAAATATTTATTTTTAATGAATTTTTTAAATTGTTAAACTTTCTCTTTATTTGTAGATTTAAAGGTATGTAACTTTTTTTTGTACAAAATTAACAACATTTAAATAATGAGTCAATACATCATCAATCCTTCTTCCAAAACGTGTTTTTGTCTTACTCTGATTCACTATGGTAAGCAAGCCTATTATAAGTGTTTATATTTTAAACCTGACGGGATGGTTTTTGCGAGAAATTGCATAAATGCATTGACGCGTATATGGTGTGGGCAGGGCCGTAGCTAGGGTATCTGGGGCCCCGGTGTTGGTTGTTGTTGTGGGTCCCCCTCAATTGAAATAGTCACCAACATTCGAGGAGAGTCTGGCAAACAGAGAATGCGACAGAGCTTGTAATAAAACCTGAATCAACATCGGCTTGGCTTTCAGAGATGGCTAGAACTGAGGGATTTGAAATATTCTAAAAGTAACACAGAGATGGTGTCTTTATTACTCAACAGGTGAGTAAGGTATTTTATTGAACAGATACATTTTCATATGCAGCTCTCTAACAGAATTCATTGTAAAGTGTTATCTATTTCTATAACACCATTTTAAAGCTATGGCACTGTGTATGAATTCATACACCTGCCATCTTTTCTGCATCATTTCTACATGCAACAGCCATGATCAATACCCATTTGTTTTTAGTTTGATAACCCACAGCTTTACGATCTTACTGATGCTGCCTACCATGTTCCCCACAACACGAACTTGTGTTCCTGCCCCTGGAGCCGTGCGGTACAAGACGATACTGTATACATGAAACAAGATATGGTCACAGATGGTAGAAAAACAGCCTAATCTGTGAACCTGCTGACTGACAGCATGCATTTAAGCATGGCTGCGTGCTGCTAGGGTTTTTAAAAATAGCTCGGCAAAGATGGACTGAGGGATCACACAAATAATACACCCCAGCAGAGGCCAGCCATCTGTGTGTGGCTGTATGTGTTTGTGTGGGCGTGTTGTCTTGTCTCTATAACCCTGGCTCTGATTTGTGCAGCAGAAGTCATTTGAAGGATGCAGTAGTAACTCTGACTCATGGCTCCCAGCTGTAATGAGAGAAACTGCACCTTAATGGTGTTCAGTTACCAATAATAGCACTGCACACAACACAGATTTATCTTATGGTGATGCTGCGAATTGATTTTAAAGGGATATTTCACCAGGAAAAAAATAGTTATTTCAGGAAATGTGGTAGAACCTGATAGCCTGTTGTGTTCTGACAGGAAATAGACCCAACATATATCTTATCTTATTTTTATTTCCCTCTTAAACTGATTTAATAAATTAATATATTTTATTATCAATAAATTATAATATATTTTATTACTATGTTAAATTACTTGGCCCTATGTGTTATTATTGGCATTTTCTACACAACAACAAAAATACAGCATTTTTTTCTTTGTTTTTCACAAGGATTTATTTTCACAAGGAAGTCTTATTTTCTCTATATCATGCACTGTAAAGCCAAACAGTGAAATTAATTAAATGAAATGAGTTTTTTTCCACTCAGATACTAATGAAAGTTCATTGAACTTAATAGAAAAAGGTTGCGTGAACTCAAAATTTGAATGTAGTAAGCTGAACTTAATATGATTGAGTTGCAGCAGATTTCTAATTTGCGTCAGACTGTATAAGGGTAACAAATGTTTAAATTAAGTGTTATTTGGTGTATTTTTGCACAAGATTAACATGGGGAGACAAAAGTTAGTGTTTAATGTTGTGTTATGTTGGGATGTACAGGGGATTATGTTAGTTTTGTAGGGTTACCATTGTGGTGTACCAGTTACATTCTGCTAAATATCTTTATTTACAGCTTTTGTTTTGTTTTTTTGTGAACCATCCCTTTAAATGTGGTTGATCAAGCAGAGATATATGTCTAGAAGCACTAGATTTTATACTGGAGCTCAGCAGGGGTGATTACACACCACTAAAAATAGTCATGGCAGTGTTGTCTAACACAAGCTCCAAAGCTCATTCAGGGTAATGACAAATGCTACGGCTTACAGTCGGCATATTTAGATTAATGTAGCTTTGAAATCACTTTGAGTCACGTCTTTTGAGATATAATTGCTGAAACTATAACGCCAGTGTTGTAGATGTTTGTGCAGGACTAGAAATACATTACAAGAAAACATTAAAAACACACTGAACTGAAGCACACACCACAGAGCCACAGGAGGGCTTGTTGGACCGTAGCCTCTACTTTGTCTTAAAGCCCGGTGACAGGAACGATGGCAGCTTGGTTTGCTTAATGAGGGCTGTTTTTCCTCACAGAGCATTATTCAGCAGACGCTGTTATTCGCCTCGAGAGCGAAGGGTGAGATGAGGGAGGGGGGTTTTGAGAGAGTGTGTAAGGTGAGTGTGAGGTGAATGGCTGACTGGGCGCAAGTACACAGCAGAATGTCAGAAGTCTCTGGGGAAGAAAGGAAAGCAACTGGTGAGAACAGATCTGAAGGGGGCTTGAAAGAATCTGTAGTTGTTCAGATGGCATTCACACACACATTAACTATACTTCTCAGGGGAGCAGTAGTGGTGTGTGTGTGTGTGTGTGTGTGTGTGTGAGCGAGCACGTTTGTGTGTGACCTCTGAGAAGACTGTGTCAGTCCACATCCCTTCATTGTGCTCTGTAGTTTCCAAGCCTTGTTTATTCTATGTTCTCTGTATCACAGATGCTACTTTCTCCCATGATTGCCTCCAAAATCTCAATGAGAACATGCGGGTCATCATATAGGCCTACATGCGTAAAAAATGACTTCAACAATGAAGAGCTAATGCCAAGTTTTACTGTTATTTATTTATTTTTTTAACTTTTTTATTTTTTTAATTGTTCGTAATGGTCTGTTCCCACAATTAAGATTTATAAAACAAATATATGGAAATGAAAGTTTGGGTTTGGTAAGATTTTTTTTTTTTATTATTCAAAAAAATCTCTTATTCTCAACAAGCTGCATTTGAATGATCAAAAATACAGTAAACACTGTAATATTGTGACATACTATTAAATAATTGTTTTCTATTTTATTTTAAGATGTCATTTATCCCTCACTGTAAACCAGAATAAGTCGTCAAATTTGAGTCAATCAGTTACATAAAAAATTTTAAGTTATGAAATTCAAAGTAAATAGAACTGGCAGATTTTTATTTTGTACTCAAATATTTTAATTGTTTAACTTGAAATATTTAAGTACACTAATTCATACATTTAACTTAAAATTATCATGTAATCTCAACGTAACCATTTTAATGTATAAACAAGCTAATTCAGAAAATGCTAACTTGCTAATTTGCTAACATGTTAGCAATAGCATGGTATAGCATTTGCTGAATGAGTGCAGCAATATAAAACATTTAATATACCTGCTTTCAAACCAAGCAGCATACACCACTTGTCACCATGATGTTAACTCTCCAAAAACCCACATTAACAGAAACTCTTCTAAATTAGCATAACAAAACATTAATCACTATTAAATCTCCCACTTAACATTTATCTTGCACAAAAACACTTAATTTTAGCATTTACTCTCCCTTTCGAGTGACATTGGCAAAGCATGCTGGCAAATAGAAATCCCAGCCCAGTTTCAGTTCAACTTAAGTTTGTCTAAATTAAAAGAAATAAGTTCATAAAACTCAAAACAATGAAACAGTTCAGTTTACATAAATTATGTAAGTTCTGTGAACTCGAAAGAAAAAAAAGTGCTAAATACTCATAAAAGTTAATTTGACTGAACTAATTTGTTTAATTTAAGTTTGTCCTACTCAAACCAATTGAGTATTTTGAGCATTAGGGTTTACAGTGCTGTGATGGCAGCCATTACAGTGTTTTTGGCCATTCATTTACACGACAACAGCGTTTTGTGGGCCTGAAAACGCAAACTTGTGGAACAACTGATTAGTGCAAAACAAATTCAATGCGCATTACAAAAATTAGACAGCATGGGTACAGTACGCACATACTATTCTGGTCAACAGAGGGGGACCCCCCCTCGCGCACAGTACACAGACCCTCGCGTATGTGTAAAAACCGAAGTATACTTTGGGCTTAACACTTCAACACATGTTTGATTAATAAACACATTTTTTGTTTGTTTGTTTGTTTAAAATCATACTTTCAAAATCACCTTTTCAAATTGAAAAGCCCATTTGATAGAATCTCACTACATTCAATCTGCCTCTTGTTTATTTACCTATTGTGCAACAAACATCTGAAATAAGCACTCACAAACTCCCTGAAGTGAATCCAGCTGTAGGTTAAACCAGTTACTCAACCAGACTGTGAGCAGTCACATTATGTAACTCGCCAGAGGGCAGGGAGAAAGACATTCATTTTAAATACACACAGACACACATTCTTTATCTATTAGCTGTTCCAAGTAATAAAGTGTGTGCACTATGTGTCAAGTTCAGGTTGCTAGGGCAGGGTTGCAGAAACTCAGAGGAGGCTTGATTTATTGTGCTGAATTATGTGAGACTGGGCTACAACTGGCAGTCTGCCATAGGGGGAGCCCTTGACCTAGAAACTAACGAACAAAAAAAAACAAGTTAAAGAAAAGTGAACACAGTTACAGCCATACAAAATTCTCCATAACCCTCCCGAAGCACCAAAGCTCTGGGAGACTTGATCAGTACTGTTTATCAGACACTGCTCTTACAGTACACTGTTGATTCACTAGGTTTCACAAGCCCCTGGCTTCCTTTGAAATATGCTGTTCAGTGTAGTGCATAGATCTGAATTAAAGACCTACTGAGAACACAGACACTCACACATACTGTTGTTTTTTCCCCCCACAGATTAAAGCTCACACAGCAGTTTCCTTAGATGACTGTGGCTGAGAATGTGATGCAGGAACTACAGGACCTCAGGTATGTCTGGTCTCAACCATTCAGGATGTTTAGACCACATACTGCTTCCAGTAAGTGACTGGTGATCGTGATTTCACCAAGTGCAACATGTTGGATTAACATTCCAATCAACCACTCAGATTTGGGGGAAAAGTTTATAGTTTATGCCAAGTTTAGGCTTACAACCAGGGTTAGGGGCTTCAACATCAGTGTTATTCTCCTATCATTTCCCTCTGATTTTAGGGATACGTTTCATTAAGTAAGGTCCTGATGTCATTACTCAAATGTGAAAACCTGACAGCTTTTTGTTTGTTTTCTTTTGGACCGGTAAAAAACTATGGGTCATAGTTTAGTATTTAGTGTACATGCTCTGACACTGTGTTCCTCATGTAGGAAATGTTAGTTTGAATATTTCCTCCTCTGTAGCCTACTGTACAAATAGGCTTAAAGCAATAATCCATATTTAACAAAATATGTTTTTATTTATTGTTTTAATTAAGCCTTTAATTTTGTAAAAAAAAAAGGTTTAACACAATAATAAAATAAAACATTTCTGCTCTTCTCCCATCCTCTCTACAAATGAAAGAAATATGTGTATTATCCATAATTAAATAAAAAAAATATTCTAAATAAATAATTCATTACAAAATAGAAATATATAATTATATTATAAACAATTATTCAAAATGATAAATAATAATAAATAGTCAATCTATCTTGAACAGTTTTTCTCTCATTATCCATTTTGCTCAAACAGAATGAAGAACAGATATCTGCAGTTAATTTATTAACTTTTCTTAGATGCCATTTTGTAATCTTGGTCCTATCCGTATTAGGATTTTCAGAGATTATTGGATAATCTTTGGCTCTTCTATAGTAAAAAATGTATCATAACTTCTTCAAATTTCTTTTGAAACTAACTTAAAGGTACACTTTGTAACTTTTGACCCTTTTTTTAGAGGTTAATAAACAAAACTGCATGCATTTTGCGGAAGAACATTGTTTTGGTTTTGCTTCGGCTCTGCCGAATAGAGTTGTTTTGGCTGCTACACGCGTGTGTATGTGGAAGTGGCATAGGTTAGCTGTCACAAAGAGTGAGAAAGGTTGACATGGAGCCATGTGCAGATGAATATGACCCTTCACAATAGGCAATGAACTAGGTTCAAGATTTAGCATGCTCCATGTCAACCTTTCTCACTCTTTGTGACAGCTAACCTATGCCACTTCCACATACACAAGCGTGTAGTAGCCAAAACAACTCTATTTACGGGGATATGAGGAGACATGCACGGGCGAGTGATGCATGTACACAATTTCCCATGAAAACCATCCCATCAGGTCTAAAATATAAAATGTATAATAGGCTTGCCACAGTAAATAAGGGTTAGAGAAGGAAGAAGGAAGAAGGATTGATGATGTGTTGTCTCATTATGTAAATTTTGAACAAAAAAAGTTACATAGTGTACCTTTAATATATATAAAGCAAGCTGTTCCAGTCATTAAAAATGACAAAAGTACTCATGAAGAGGAAAAAAGTGCTAAATTTGTCAGATCTTCTGTGACAGATCTTCTGTTTAGTTGTACACAGCGCCATTATGAAACTGCTTCTTCTCCACAGACAGAACTCTGCGGTCACGAGGGAGTTACGCACTCATACCTGTACACGCTTCAGTGATGCTAACATCAAAGGATGGATTGAGGTCATCAGGTCCATGTGCCATTCCATCACCATTCATAGGAATGAAAGATTAAGGTGAAAAAATGCGATGCTGCGATAGACACAGTGTATGTTCTCCCGGTCAGTTAGGCAAAATACAGTGTCATCTCTCTGCAGATCCTCTGCTAATTAGCAAACAGCTCATTAAAAAAAAATAGAAATCTGAAAAGAAAGAAGATGCTGAGTTTCTGATGATGCTGTGTTTGTCCTTGTTCTAGCAATGACTGAGCTCTTCCTTGACATAAGAAATCAATGTGTCTGGCATTGATTTTGTGCAGGTACACACTAGGGACACATCACCTGTCCACAGTGATGTCTAGTACTAAAGATTGGTGATAGAACACTTGCACTTTGTATTAAAGGATAGTTCATATTAAGGATTGAATATTTTATGATTATTTACTCACCCTCGTGTTGTTCTAAACCAATATGGCTTTTTCTTCTTCTACTGAACACAAAAGAAGATATTTTGAAAAGTGTCTTAGTGTTTTTTTTTTTTTGTCCTTACACTGAAAAGGGTCAGGTGTTGTTTTGAATCCCACTGACTTATTTAAAGGGGTCATATAATGATATAATATTATATAATATATAATTATAAAATAGTTTTTCGTATAATATATTAAATATTATATAATATTTTATTTTTCCTTTAGTGTGCAAAGTAGGCTATCTGTTTGTATAAGATCTGCAAAGTTACAAAGCTCAGTCTCCCACAAAGGGATTTATTCTATCTAACAGACACACTGGGTCAGCTGGCCAATCAGTGCTCTTGTCACGAATACGGCTCCCGCGACTCCTCATCCCGGCCACCGGAGGGAGCCGTCACCGGAATATTGACTTGTTCCTATCTGGACTACATTACCCATAGGCCCTCATTCCTGGGACTGATTGCGCACACACCTGCACCACATCACACTCACTCCATAAAACACTCACACACGCATCCATGCACCGCGAAGTCTTGATTTGCCTTGGTGATCTTTTCTGAGCGTTTTCTTGTGGACTGTTTCCCTGTTATCGATTGGACTGCCTACCCTCTGTGAACCTTTGCTGCCGACCCTGATCTCTGCCTGTTTCCTGGACTCTGTTTGCTTGCCGCCTGCCACGATCCCTGCCTGTTGTAAGACCTTGATCCATTGCCGCCTGTCTCGACCCAAGCCTGTCCCTGTTTACGCTACTGCTTTGTCCCTGTTTGTATTGTGCTGTCTTGTCTTAATAAAGACGCTGCAAATGGATCCTCACGCTGTTGACCCATCATTACAGCTCTCTTGGCTTTTTTGGAAGGAGGGGCTTTGTAGAAATCAGCATGTTTCAGCCAGCCTTGGAATTGTGTTTTTTGATAATGTGAAATAACTTGTTTTTTGAACATTAAAGCATGTTAACCTATTCTATTACACCCAATAAACAAAAAAAATGAACTTTTAAAATAGCATCCTATGACCCCTTTAAGGTGTTTTTCCCTTTTCCCTTAAATATCCATATTTAACTAAGTTCGGCTGGCATCCAGGCTAATATTTAACAAGTTATAAAGTAAAATATCTAGCTTCAGCCAGACCGCCTTCCGTATTCAACTTAAGAAGAAAGTGTAACGCCTCTTGCAGGTCAAAACGCCTTCCCTATTCAACTTATGGAAAGTTTTTTCAGTATGGATATTTTTCTTACACAAACACTTGGCTTTAGATGGCCTTTATTAACCTCCCGGAGCCGTGTGGAGTACGTTTATGATGGATGGATGCACTTTCTTGAGCTTCAAACTCATTGGTCCCGTTCACTGCCGTTATAAAGCATCAGGATATTTATTAATATAACTCAGATTGTGCTCATCAAAAAGAAGAAATTCAAATATACCTAGGATGGCTTTAGAGTGAGTAAATCTTGGTGTCATTTTCATTTTAAAGTGAACTAATCCATCTTGCAGCCTCCTTGGAAGTGTGCTAAGGCCTCCTAGTGAGTCCCAGCCCCTTGGTTGAGAACCACTGATCTACAGACACATTAACCCTGAATTTATAACTGAGTCTGGTATATCAGTAGTTTGTGCCACGTGATGCATGTATACATCTTGCTTTTCCCTTGAAATTCCCACCATACACATCAGTTCAGCTCATAAACCCCATTGACTCGAGTCCACCTCTGGTCCACCGCAGTTTACAGCAGCCACTGCTAAAGCTGTTTCCCATTTTGTTCGCCGTTTCTCTCATCCATAATTCAGCCACCCCTAGATCGACCCCTCTTTCACAGGAACACACTCTGCATGCTGTAGCGTGCTGATGTCACTGCGTGTATATCCATGCGTGTGAGCAAGTAAGTGACAGGGGGTTAATGTATCTTCAGGGCTGCTCTCTCCATATGTCAATATTTAACCAATGGCTTTCTCTCTCACTCCCTCTGCTTTTTACTCACTTTTTCTGGCTCTTTCTCATGTTCCGAACACAAGCGTATAACTGAGCTGTCTGAGATTAAAGTTTGCATAAAGTCAGAACTGATCGCTGGTATTAGAGAGCATGATTCATCAGTGCAAAATGTAGTAACTTCCTCTGCCTCTATAATGATTTTCCTTTTCATTTGATGTCACCAAGCTCTATTATCCAAATGGATAACCGATATTTCTGTGCAAACTAGGGTACGTTTACACCAGTGGTCTCAAACTCAATTCCTGGAGGGCCACAGCTCTTTGAATCCACAGCACAGTTTAGCTCCAACCAGCTCCAACTCACACCTGCTTGGAAGTTTCTAGTAATCCTGAAGACCTTGATTAGCTGGATCAGGTGTGTTTGATTAGGGTTGGAGCAAAACTGTGCAGAGCTGTGGCCCTCCAGGAATTGAGTTTGAGACCACTGGTTTACACGACTAATAAAAATGGGAAAGTTTTTCCTTTGCATTTTTCATGTACAGACGTCAACATTGGCAAAACGTCTCCGTTCACATGGATCGCGAAAACAACTAAAAACACTGTATTATGCTACCAGGCAAGTAGTTGGCGAGGTCACTTTGTGAAGAAACACTACACACATATGGAGGGTATGCACGTGACGTCACCATCGACCGTTATGCGGTCACGCCCGCTAAGTGGCAAAAGACTGAGAGGCAGCATTGGTTTTCAACGTGAATGTCGCGAAAAACACACAAAACACATCCAAAATGGGAAAGAGCTTTGTGATTGACTGTACAAATAGCTTTGACACAAAACCTGAGGTATATATTTAAAAACTGCTGAAAGCTACAGAAAAAAGAAGCAAATGGATCACTGCAATTCACAGAAACATCTGGACTCCAAGCAGAGAAACATGGATTTGCAGTTATCATTTTGTGTCAAATTGTTGGATTTTGAGGTAAAATCATACCGTATATATTGTATTGTTATATATTATGTTGACAACTCATCAATTAAATATTTTCCATCTTATATTCTGCATAATTGGGTGTTTTTAAATAAACAACACTGACAACTATAGTATAAAACTATATATGTTTTAGGGCTGGACAATATGACGATATAACATTGATATAAGTGATTACGCAGATTTAAACCTACCGATATTGTAGTTATATAAAATATTCACAGGCAGATTTGCATTATGTATTTCCCCCGCGTCGAAATCAGGCACATATAAATGTCAGGAAACACGACTCCTGACTGCATGTCAATATCCATGGATTAGGTTTATTTGACAAGTTGTAAGGAACACATTCAATTCCAGCCTTTAGTGTAATTCGTTAGTTTTACTCGCGTTTTCGCAGTTTCCCCTATTAAATCCAGTCATGTTCTTTTGCCACTCAGTCCAGCTGAGGGAACGCGTTTTCGGCGGGAAAGTGACGTCGATGCATACTCTCTATAGACTGAACATGTAATGTGCATGCACATGACGTTTCCGTTTTCACAAATTCTCGTTGTTGTAGTTTACACGGTATAGTTTTCAAAAACTTGCACTTCGCAACCCTTTGAAAAAGTTTGCGTCTTCAGGCCCCCAAAAAATGAACTGAGCTGAAGTAAATGAACTGCCAAAATGCATAAAAAGTTTTATGTTTTTAGTTAAAGTGTGATGTGAACGGGCCCTAAGGGGACAAAGTCTCACGCGAGGCCCACTAACAGCAGGGTTGGACAAAATTCAGAATTTAAGAACTGGCTCCCATTCAGTTCATTAATGTGAATTTGAAGTTGAATTGGAGTTTGAATTGGAATGGCAAGAAGTTGAAGCTACTTAATTAAAACAGGTCATGACATTCTGGGAAATTATGTGTCGATCCACCACACTTCATATGTCTATCTGTCGTTAAAGCCTGTAAAATATTTTAAAGTTTTTTTTTTTATGGAATAGTATATTGGACCTTTAGACAAAATATATATATATTTTTAAATAAAAAAAAGTGTGCATAAATGTTTTTTGTTAAATTATCATATTTGATACAACAGGTTTTTTGTGAATATGGAGCTCACACTTGAGGAGGATAAAAACTCAATTTTATTCAGAGGAGCAAACTGAGCAAAAATATGCAATTGGATCCCTAATTTGGTGCAGATGTTGTTATTTATATGGCCAAAAAGTAAGATGAAATTCTGATAGCTTGTAATGTAAATCAATGAGATATTTATAACAGTATAGCAATTACTTACATAAAATGCTTATAAATATCAGTTGTCACTTTATGTCTCACAATAATATGTCATCTAAGTAAGATATTTAAATTTAAATACTTATAGTTTTATGATCAAAGCTCTGTATTTTTTTTTGTGGGTGGCAAAACAGAATGCAATTCATTGATTATTATTGAGAGATACAAATAAACATTCCTCAAAACCCTGATGTATCATAATTGAACTTCACATTTTAACATTATATTTCTAAAAAAATGATGTGTGGATAATCAAATAAACATAAGGTGCTTCAGTCCAGTAAATGTTCATCTTGAAAAAACAGAAAAGATACTCTTATGCTTACTTTATTGAAACCAGTAAAGATTTCACTGCAAAAAGACATGTGAACCACAACAGGGGGACAATTTTAGAATTACACTAAAAGGCCTTTTACTTGCTAAAAAGTATGAACTAATCAGAGGGCATGTTGTACAACAACTAATCAGAGGGCATGTTGGTTTTTCAGCAATGTTGTGATCATGTTGATAATTTGGAGGCCTTAGAATTTTGTGTATCAAAAATGATACACTAGGCTTTATAGGGTTGAACTCAAATTACAACTGCAATTGCAATTATTTGGTAAAATTATGTATCCAGTGTACTGTATATAAGTCAACATAATTTGAACTTCAAGCTCTAACTAATTGGTACATACTAAAGTCAGAAGTAACATACTGATTACTCTCAGAGTCACGTCACTTCTGTTTCAGGAACAATAGATCTTGAAGATACATCAGCGTTATCTCTCTAGTCACTTAGACCCACTGATTTGAGTATACTGTTGGAATGGCAAGGTTCCTCAGCCAGCCTCATTTCCATGTCCATTTTCTTTTGGGGCATTTACCATCCATCTGAAGAGCCCCTCAGAGTCTCAAAGGAGAGAGAAAACTCCAAAGGGGGTTTTATTGTCTGAAGCTCCTGGGTTTCTCACTGTTATTCCCGCCTTGTGTTGCTGAATGTGGTATAAGTGGAAGATGAGTTACCTTTGATCTGTTGAGTTATGCATTATTCAGATGTTGTCGCTTGCTCACTCTATCTGGCTCTGTGACAGAGAGAGGCAAGATTTCTCCCTGACTCGGCATGTTCTCATGGATTTTCCAACCACTAATTAAGGCAAAATTTTCTAAAGATCACATTAGGCATACCAAGATTAGCGTTAACCGGTCTGTGTCCAACACATTGATTAAATTGGGTGGTTAATAGCATGATAATAGCACTCTCCATGTCTAATCTGAGAGCTATTTCTTGTAGCTGCTTCAGAACCATGTGTAGCTTCAAATTCATGGCATGTAAAAGCTGAATGTATGTTCCACAACAAAGCGTACAGATCTACGCCACATGGAATGCTGAGAATGATAGGGATGTGAAATGCTAATGTGAAACAGCATGCCATGCTGAGGATTACACTACACTGTCATCTGATAAATATCCGCTGGAGAATTCCCGGCTTTGTCTGTGCCTGCCTGCCTGCTCGTGTCACACCAGTGACTGAATACCTCGTATATCAGCTGTAGTAAGCAGTGATACCCAACTATCAATTTTGCTTTGTTAATTATGACTTCAAAAAGCACTGTTTCTGAACTCCCTGAAACGCATTGATTGTAGTCTTGCGGTTTCTTCCTGGAATGTACACGTCACAATATTCCTCATTTAAATAATTCCTGCCCAAGGCATATGCAAAAAAAAAAAGAAAGTTGGGAGCAGTTTGTGGAAAGGCCTGGTTGAGTTGCGTTAAGCCCTGGGTATATTTCGTATTTTTACGCGTACGCTAGTGAAGGTGCACAGTCGAACGCACGTCCTTGCAAAGTATACTTCATTTGACTCATACGCATACACAGCCATCCGACGTATGCACAGTTTTGAGGGTACTTTCTAACCTCTTTGCACAATCTCTCGTCTGTGTAGGCCTCCAATGTCGCTGTAGCTTGCATGCGTTCCGGTCTGTTCTGTTTATGCAGTTTTTCTTTGACTACCTTGTGAATCGACGCCCCCAGGGCATGGTTGCCACCTTGTGGATAAACTAATTATTGCAAAAAAATTTAATGTGCATGTGCGACCTGCGCTTACAAGTACGCGCGGGTAAGGCTGATTTATCTGCGTCGGACCTATGCCGGAGCCTCTGTGCCATAGGCTATGTGTCGGTTTTCATTTTTACTTCTGCTTCATTGTCCGCGTCGACGTGCAACATGCAGATTGCTAGTAGGCAGTGTCTGCAGTCATGTTGAGTATCAACAAAGACTATAGATAGAAAGACGGTTCACTACTATGAGTTATGAATGGGAGAAACTGCAATGCGCAATGTGGCAGAATATGTCCCACCTTCTAAATAAAGAGCTAATCACTGATTGATAAAGTCATTGCGTCACTGCAGCTGCCGTAAGAAGCTCTGGTTCCCATTGAAACCTGAGACTCGCGCTTAGGACTGCACATGCGCACTGGCTTGTGTAGCCTGAAAAATAAGCTTTTTTAACTCTATTTGAGCATAAGAAACATTTATGGGACAGTTTATGTCAGATGTTGTTGCTGATTTGAAATGTTATTTAATTGTGAGTTCACCAAGCAGTTTTTGAGTTTTCAGGATTCTCCCATTCAGATAGATAGCACTTGGTCTTGGATGCCCGAAATAGCTGCCTGGAGGCGTTGCAAATATGGCCGCCGAGTGAACAGACTTTCCTTGAAAGGGACTTTGGTATCAAGGCAAAAGCCGAAGAAGAAGCAGCTTGTCATGTACGTTGTCAGAGAAGCTTCAGCAGTGATGGCGTCAAATAGGCATTTTTTCATTCCTATGGAAGTTGAAAACGTTCGCTCTTCTCGGCAGCAGGTTTTAGCAGACCAATCACAGTGCTTGCGATCCGCGTAAAATGGATGCATTGTTAGAATTTTTGGAGAGGTGCACATCAGGATACGTGTGCTATACACAGCCTACGCCGTAGCTACGGCGTAATAAATCAGCCTTTACAAATATCCGGCGGTGCGCGTACAGTAGGCGCATACTCTTCTGATGACGAAATTTGCATCAAGTGCACTGTACACTGACCCTCGCGTAAGGATAAAAAGTGAAGTATGCTTTGGGCTTAAGTGTGTGAAACTCACGGTTATGGTAAGGGGCGTGGCATTTCTGATACATGTTTGAAGAGGTTGACCAATCACAACACACTGATCCAGCTGACCAATCAGAACACATTGCGCTTTTCAACAGGAGGGGCTTCATAGAGACAGGAAATAAACAGACAGACATTCAAGCACAAAAACCTATGCTAGTACACCACAAAAACAAAATCAAGACTCTGTAAAAGGGCCTATATGGCCTCTCTTTAAAAAAAAAAAAACATTTATATATTTACATATAAAAAGGAAACACCCCCAAAACATATAAAGACTTTTAAACTGATGATTCTGCAGCAGTTTTCTTTCCCTTTTTTTCCCTTCTAAACAACAGTATATCCCTCTTTCCTATTTTTGTCCTGTCAAATGTCAGTCAAACCAGTATCAAATTAAATATAGTTATAAAATAACAGATTCTGTAGGCCTATTTGTCGAACCGATGGGAAACACTGCAATAACATCTACGAATGTAGACCACCCTTCATATGACATGGATATGAACTTTAAATTTATTACAAACACAAACAGATGTCATAATACAGTGTCAAGATAGCTATAAACACACAACTAAATCCACATTTTAATATGTAATAAATTGAAAACTCTTAAGCTGTTTTTTTAGTATGATTTAAGCAACAGTTGTTTATATAGGCGGACCAAGCGTTTATACTAAAGATCAGAGGAGAGAGTGTTCTGGCTGTAGATGTAAGAATATTGCTCAAGATAAATCCCTTAGCACTCTTTATTTGTTGAGTTCATTTAAGTGTAAAATAAACTTAGAGAAGAGTGTGCAATAGCAAACACCCACACATACATTTGTTCTCTTGTTTACAGCTTACAAATGCTTATGTTGAACAAGTACAGAGATCATCCACACAGACAGTCTCTGAAGTCCAGCACATATTGAAACATGTATGCGCAGCACTGTGAAAAATGCAGAAGAGGTTTGATTTAGTGATGTATTATCCACTATCACAACATGACAATCTCACATTCAATAAATTATTATTACAGTGGAAACTCATAAGGAGATTAGTGAGAGAAAGAGAGTGAGGGCTGATAAGGGAACATTTTCCCTGTCAAGTTTGTACAACAGATGAATCTAATTTAGAGAGACTCGTGTGGGCAGTTTCTGTTTGCTAAAAGCTTAAGCCGAACGTCTTCTAATATAAAGTTCTCTCAACATACAGCAGAAAGATAAGCCATCAAGTATTGCAGGAACTATCATGAAAAAGACATCAATCACTGTTTTTCTGCTATATTATTATTATTATGTGTAATAACTGATGTTTGCTAAGCAAGTGTTCTTTGCTAAAGTATGAGAAATTGTCATTTTCATACTTTGGGTTCGTAAAAAAAAAACATAAACCTAAGTATTGAACATAGTATAAAAGTATAAAACTCATTCTATTTTATGATAATGTCTGCCATTACTTTTGGGTCAATATTGTTTTGTCCAAATCTTAATTTATTAAAAGAAAAAACAATTCATACATAAACTGCCTTGAATACACCTATTCTATAATGTTTTTAATTACAAATTAATATTTATTATGATATTTTGGAAGATTTTAAAATAACAAGGTGATACAAGTACAACTGATATCTTAACATAAAAAAGGCCTCATTAAAATAATTATATTTTTGAAAAGAAATTATTTGGTATAATAAGTTATTATTATTTCTTAGAAAATATTAATATTTAAATGAATACTTGAAAAAAAGTAATATGGTGCAACTCCCCAAAAACTAATATTTATTAATTAATAGTTCATGAAAAACTTTTTACTTTGAAAAATATATTTAAAAGTAAAAACAAAAGTTGTGTCTACTCACATGTATAAATGGCTTATGGCAAATATGTTATAATTTGTCAAAACCATTGGAAACCAGCATGAATACGAAGAGTACATTTCTACTAAATAGATTTTTAAAAGATTATTCCTTTTCTTTGTTGTAACACTTATTTTTCATTGATCCACCCCTCGCATTTCACAATATATTTTTTAGAAAATCACTTATTTTATAGACCTTGCATGGCAATAAATCTCTTTCTGTGACCAGCAGAGGGCAGACATCTTGATGAAACCCATTTAGAAACAACCCTCTTTCATTTCCCATAGTCTGCACACATTCTTCCTCAGACAACCCAAACTCTATTCAACTTCAAGACAGCTGTGGCTGCGATAATAGAGCAGAAATAAGGTATGGGAATCAACACGTCCTTCCATCATAGTGAATATAACTTGACAAGATGCCTACCGAGCGTGACTGTGCTTGCAGGCGGAGAGAGGACTGGCATAAAGTGCGTAGCTGATATACAGATGAACATCTGACATGCCAGGGGAAGGAGTGCTGTGCACACTGTGCTGTGGATTTGACAGGCAGATAGTCTCCGTGCTTGGGTGTGGTGCGAAAACAGGTACAGACAACTCAGTCTGTCGGTATTTAGAGAAAGTGATATGTTAAAATTCTGCCGCAACTCCATCATCCCTCATTTTCATATTGAATAATGCTGCGTGTGTTTTTTGGCAGGCGGTGTATTATTGTGTGATCTAGCATGTGGATGTGGGTTGGAGAAGCATTGGCTGATCATTAGGGCTCTAAGTGTAAACAGCAGCAGGCCCACAGGGGAAGGCCTAAACGTGCCTTCCTCACAGAAGATCAATTGCCCATCCACAGAAAGCGGCCTTGCCACTCACTCATGCACATACGCTCACTCTTATCCTTAGCAACAGTCTTTGGCCCTGTCCCAAATGGCAAAGTTTATACAAGGTGTCCCATTCATCGTTTTAGGTTTCAGAAGGGTGCTCTCGAGCGCCCCTTTGCGGCTGATATATGCGCCCTTGATGCGCACTTTTGTCGAGCCAGCAATGAAGCGAGCGAAAGTGCGAACTCTGAGGAAGATTGCAAAGGACAATACATCGAATCTCGATTTGTGATACAATGATTCTGGATCAATTCTGATATTTTCTCTCTCGAATCGATTCTGAGCCTAGTTTTAACAGCAGATGATGCTCTAGGCTAGTTTTTAAAGTCCGCGTGAACCGGAAGTTGCGAGCGACATTTCTCCAGTGTTGTGACATATTTCCAAGTGAAACGGAATATTGAATAGAGGGCAGAGTTTTACTTTAGCGCTCCTCCTCTCCATCTCTCGCTCATAGCAGACTAAACTTTGGAGGGGAGTGGTTTAACGCGAGCCGTCATTTAGACCCCAAGCCGTAAAACTGATGTCATCAGAGAAGGGGCACCGTTGCAGAGGGGAGGAGCATTTTCAGATTTTGATTAAATATTATGAAGCCAAACAATTTTTGTGTCTGGATTGACTTGCACGGATGAATTGTTGACCACAAAACTAGCAATTTGAGCTAACAAAATAAATAAGGTCAATTTTGATTTCATGTGTACTTTAACCTCATTTTCAAATGCTCATGAAGAAGAGTGCTGGACAGCGATCGTGTGTTCGGCTGAGTCATGTAGGTGGTTAAATATACTTGCACCTCGGCTCATTTATGACTCGAGATTAATGTAAACACAGCCCACTGCAAACACCTTTGTAATTCGCTTCAACCTTTTCGAACTTTATGCATGATTATTTTAGGTTTAAGTGGTGTGTGTAAAAGAACTGGAAGCAAGCAGAGTACGGGTGTTTCTAAAGCACGTAGTGCCATCTGCTGTTAAAAACTAAGCTCAGAATCGATTTGAGAGAATCGCGATGCATCAGAAAATATCAGAATTGCTCCAGATTCTTCGTATCGCGAATCGAGAATCGATGTATTGTCCCAGCCCTGCTCATTATTTACTTACTAATAAAAGTGACAAAATGCACTTTATATAACTTTTGCACACTATATTCCAAATATTTTGAAGGATATTTGTGTGACGAACAAATTTACTATAAGTTTAAGTTGTTATTCACCTCTCTGTAGCTCATTAGACACTAAATGTTTGGTCTAGTGCTGTTAATCGATTAAAAAAAATATGAATTAATCGCACATTTTTCTGTAATTAATCATGATTAATCACATTCTAACATTAAAGTTTTTAATACATTTTTATATTGTAATAATTTCACATTTAATCTACAAATGAATGTAGAAACAACATAAGGACAGTATATTTTAAATATTTGATCTAACAGGTAGGAAATATATAGAAATTGAATAAAGTTATCAAACACTTCACAGTCTTCACTGCATAAATTATAAATTAAATATAGATTAATCCTTATTAAAGCTACAAAAGTTATTCAGTCAAGAGCAGTGAGTGATTTTCTCTTTGTCTTTTGTTCTTTGATTAACAGTAATGACAAACTTCACAGCAGCAGGTTTATTAGGCTGCTGTCACTTTAAGATCTGACACATCCGATGTCGTCACAACTCTTTATGGTCATTTAAGACTATGCTTATGAGGATACTCGAAAGTGGGCATTTTGGCATACTTTTGTGTGTTCTTGTCCGTTCAAGCACGAAAGAGAACAATGTAGCCAGTGTACACAGACAGTGCGGCAGTACAGATTATTAGGACTTGAATGAATGATAGCGTGATCACATATATATAAATGTAACGCTAGCTAAAGGATATATTTTAATGCAGATTTAAAACTGAAAATGTGTTAATTTTGACAGCCCTCGGTTGGTCACGAGATGCATAAGAACCAATGTCATTTTGTGATAATGCACCATTTTTCTAGTCTATTTCAGTGCTTCAATGCAGATGATTATCAGTAAATAACCACTTAAATTTCAGTCTGTTCCTCTCACAAACCTATTTTTGTACTTTTTTAATACTGCTTTTTTTGTCATTTTTTTGGGAATTGATAAACCACTTTCATTATACTGAGAAGAGCAGTCATCATATTCTTCAGAAATGTACCTTTTGTGTTTCACAGAAGAAAGAAAATCATATTGGTTTGTATTGAGTTGTGTTTTTTGGGTTTTTTTTTTGATAGTGAGCTCTTTTGTAATTCCTAAAGATCTGATTGTTTTGGCGATGTTTTCAAATGTTGCATTTATAGGTTTTGAACAATCAAAACTTCTTGACCAAATGCTGTGAGCTGAAACTCTTAAATAATAGTGCAGATATGCTGATGTATTTCAGGGTGGAGGATGGGTATGTTATAGTCTCCATAGAAACACAGGAGCAAACTCTTCTGGAAAGTCCCTTCCCAAACGCTGACCACAATGTGTCTGTGTATGTGAGTGCATGCGTTTAACATTTAGTCTAATTCTATTCACCTTCATAATGGGGTTTAATAATGGGGAGTAAATTTTTAAAGAAAATATTATAGACTACCATTGTTACTTAAACTGGTATGTCTTAGCAAAATTAACAATAATCATGCATATCTAAATTGTGTTTTCTGGCTGAAACAGAATGTTCTACTCAAGCAGAACAGAAAATTAGTTTAATATGGCTATTTACTTCAGTATTTACAGGGGCTTGGCCATTTCAATTTGAATGTGCAAGGCTTCCAGTGTCAGCTGCTTCCAGTTATTTTTGCTGTTATTTAGTCACTTCATGTTGTAAACTGGTATTTGTTATAACATTATTTTAATTTATTATCGTAATCAAAAACACTAGTTTGTGGCGAAAATAATTTTATCGTTTACTGCAATTCATTATTCTTTTAAGTATTTACCTATAGTGGCTAATAAATCAGAAGTCTTACACATTCACAGGAAATAGCTTACTTCCGAATTTCAAATAAGTGGATAATATGGAATCCCCCCCCCCAAACCAGTTAAGTGCAAACCCCGCCCTACAGCCGATTCTAANCTACACAACGCTAAAGCCTAACCTTAACCTTAAAGTCAAGATGAAATCAAAATGGACAATTCTTGTTTTTTTCTTTAAATGAAATATTTCAGTATTATAATGATTTATTTCTTTAAATGAAATATTTCAGTATTATAATGATTTATCCATGCATTTCATTTTTTTTATTTCATGTCATCTTTAATCAAAATAACTTCCCCTCCCACTTGCAGCGACATCTCTTCTCTGATGATGCGTTTACTGGCACCGGGCGGGACAACCTGTCACTCACATGAGATAGCAAACCACAATGATTCAATCAATTTTGAATTTTGAAGCAGTTATGTTCATCTTTTAAAAATGTACGTTTTTATTAAGTACCTACATACAGTGGTATGCGAAAGTGTGTGAACCACTTGCAGAATCTGTGAAAATGTGAATAATTTTAAATAAGAGAGATCATACAAAATGCATGTTATTTTTTATTTAGTACTGTCCTGAGTAAGATATTTTACATAAAAGATGTTTACATATAATCCACAAGACAAAAAAATAGCTGAATTAATTAAAATAACCCCATTCAAGTATGTGAACCCTTGATTCTTAATACTGTGTGTGGTGGATGATCCACGACTGTTTTTTTGTTTTGTGAGGGTTGTTCATGAGTCCCTTGTTTGTTCTGAGCAGTTACACTGAGCTCTGTTCTTCAGAAAAATACTCCATGTCCTGCAGATTCTTAAGTTTTCAAGGATTTTTTGCATATTTGAACCCTTTCCAGCAGTGACTGTATGATTTTGAGATTCATCTTTTCACACTGAGGACAATTGAGGGACTCAAACACAACTATTAAAAAAGGTTCAAACATTCACTGATGCTCCAGAAGGAAACACGATGCATTAAGAGCCGGGGGGTGAAAACTTTTTGAATTTGAAGATCAAGGTAAATTGTACTTAATTTGTCTTCCGGGAAACATGCAAGTATCTTCTGTTGCTTCCGAAGGGCAGAACTAAATGAAAAAAAATATATATTTCAACAAAATAAGAAAAACGTGGACTTCTTCATCCTGTTCAAAAGTTTTCACCCCCCGGGTCTTAATGCATTGTGTTTCCTTCTGGAGCATCAGTGAATGTTTGAACCTTTTTTTAAAGTTGTGTTTGAGTCCCTCAATTGTCCTCAGTGTGAAAAGATGGATCTCAAAATCATACAGTCACTGCTGTAAAGGGTTCAAATATGCAAAAGATGCTGGAAAACTGATGAATCTGCAGGACCTGGAGGATTTTTCTGAAGAACAGAGCTCAGTTTAACTGCTCAGAACAAACAAGGGACTCATGAACAACCATCACAAAACAAAAAAACAGTCGTGGATCATCAGGTAACCACACACAGTATTGAGAATCAAGGGTTCACAAACTTTTGAATGGGGTTATTTTAATAAATTCAGCTATTTTTTTTGTATTATGGATTATATGTAAACATCTTTTATGTAAAATATATTACTCAGGACAGTACTAAATAAAAAATAACATGCATTTTGTATGATCTCTCTTATTTTGTTAAAATTATTCACATTTTCACAGATTCTGCAAGGGGTTCACAAACTTTCGCATACCACTGTATAACAGCTTGGGGTGTGAGTGTGTCCAGTGTACGTTGTAGAAAAAAATATGTCAAATTATCGTCAAGTTATGTTTACCACAGGCTTTATTTTACTCATAAATTGAAAACCCTCCTAGGAAAATCTCAAAGGAACCATTGGCAAATTAGGCTTCCGGGTTCTGACGTCATACCTGCACCAAGAATCCATGAAGCCTGAACTTTTCTTGACAGGTGACTGGGTGATTAAGTTGACCAATGAAATCAGCTGGAGGTTTGGGTTGAACTGGTTTCATGCGAATAATTCAGTCGTCTTGCGTCAAAGTCAAAAC
>RJVU01057109.1:8349729-8377527 GCA_003731715.1 Anabarilius grahami
TATATTATATTATATTAAAATACAGTATGTGAGCATGGATTAGGAGAGAAAACATTAGGCAGGCAGAATTCAAGTATGATGTGATGATGTCACAAATATGCAAATTGACGCATGACGTCAACTAGCGACATTTAGCGACATTTTGGACAGGCTTTAGCTACTTTGAAAATAGTTGGCAACTGAATTCATTTATTTATATAATAACACAAGGCCACAGGTAACTACAGACGTGCTGATATTTGTGATGTTTTTGATATATTGCTTTCATAGAAAAGTAATATAAGAAAGAAATTAACTTACATTTCACACAATAATCGCCCATTTTGTACATTTCTTCTAATAACTATCGCTGACAAAGTTCCAGCTTTGCATATTAACGCACAGGCTAAAAGCCGGTCCGGATCACTTTTAAGTGGAGCGGAGTGACAGAGATTCATGGCTCAGCGTTTCAGCTCCACTCCGTTTCAATTTCCCGTTCCCTGTTCTGAGCGAACTGAACATTTAGTGCAACTTCACCGTGTTGTTGTACTAGTGGAACGCCATTAGAGAAACTCATTGACCTGAAACAATAAAAACTCTAAAAACGTTTTAAAAAATCTAAAATACGATTTGTTTATGGAGCCACAAACGTCATTATGTTTTTCTATACTTTTTAATGGAACAACCTCCCTCCCCTTCTTTTTAACTGGGCCGGCCAACTGCTCCATATTTGGATTACACATTCACACACTCTTACGCACGCCTCCACACACACTCACTCCCTCCGTCAAACACACACACTCACTCACTCGCTGGAGGTGGGGGCACGGAGAGATAGAGCTATTAGCTCGGGCTGCAGCAGACATCATTGTACGAGCGGAGGGGAGACGATTCCACCGGTAGTGCGCGAGAACGCACGGAGCCCTGGCAACACGGAGAGCCTCGCGCTTCCCTGCCCGTTATACCGTACAGTAAGTCCATGCATTTATTTAACCAGCACAAAACTGGCTTTTGGGTTTGCTTGCGATCTGGGAAAAATGGCTGGGAACTAAAAGACGCAGGAAGAACAGTATGACGTTTATTTAAAAAACCTTGTAAATATTTACTGTGACATTTGCACTAATTATTATGTCATCCTGTCTGCGATCGACCGGGCGAGATGTACAAGATGTGCTGTTTGTCATCTCGATTAAAAATTATATAACTACTTTGAAGTAGCGCACGGGAAGCGGGGCGGTTACTTGCGAGCTGTAAGCCCGAGCAGGGAGCGCTCTCGCCGGGGCTGGAGTAACTGCGCCACCCCGCCTCCATTCATCGCTCCAGATAGACTTATAAACATCAATTTACCGGTGGATTAAAGATCAGTCAGCTGTACTTTTTAAAGACACTGTCAATCGCCGTATCCGTGCGCACTTCTGCTGAGTCAACACTGTTGCTGGAAGGCTTTTGATGTGAAAACACAATCGCGGAAGTTTTGGTAAGTCTGTACTAGAGTTGCGATTTCAACCCGTGTGCACAGTTTAATCCACGACGACGTGTCTTTTTAATTGTGAATAGCCCGTACTAGTAGTAGGCTACAACAAATTTGTCTCCGTTTCACTCCCACTGTGTTTTAATACAAACTGGCTGTGTTTCAATACCTAGTGAGCGTTATTTTTAGGCATCATAAAACGCAGTGTGATTTGTTTGGCGCGTTCTGAATTGAATACTGAATACTGCTGTCTAGGTAGGCAGCCTTACTAGGTTTGGAGACGCAGCCATTGAGTGTATCCCGTCGTGATGTCACTCGGTTCATCCCGGCTGGTTATATAATGAGCTGTTGCTGTGTATATTTCATGTGTTGGCAGGGCTCTGTGCGTTGTGACCGACATGCAGTGCCGGGTTTTGTTGCTTTACTAAATAAACGGTGCAATTTTGCGTTGATTATGTAAACAGCTGCTGGTTAAGACAGCCTTAAGTAGGTCTTTCGTCAGGGTCACTATCATGATGTCACATGCTATACTGTATTGTGTGTTCTGTTCATTAGTATGTAACTTTGAGTTTGTGCAGTTGCATACTATACTATACTATACTGTACTGTATTGTACTATATTGTGCAAATGGCCTTAACCATTTTGAATGGAGTTTACTTTGCAACTATTCATTGCGTATGTCATATATTACTGTACTGTAATGCAGGCTACACTATACTATGTAACACATTGTTTTGACTTTTGAATTGAGCTAATTGTGGATATAGGTTTATGGCTCATGGGACAGTTGCTTATACTATGTATAATACTACTATATTGCACTGTACTATGTATGCTAAACTGAATTGTATAAATGTCGTTTTTAATTTATTAATTTCATTTTTAGATAATTGCGCACAGGTTTACAGCTGTTGAAGGATTAGTTCACTTTAAAATGAAAATTACCCCAAGATTTACTTACCCTCAAGCCTATATGACTTTCTTCTTTCTGATGAACACAATCGTCACGTCAGTTACGCTTTTTTCGTAAGTTAAATACGGAAGGCGTAGGACGTAGTCTAAGCGTTTTGAACTGCGAGAGGCATTACACTTTCTTTGTAAGTTGAATACGGAAGGCGGTCTGGAGGAAGCTAGATATTTTAACTTGTTAAATATGGATATTTTCTCACTCAAACGCATCGCTTCGCTTCACAAGGCCGTTATTAACCCCCAGGAGCTGTGTGAAGTATGTTTATAATGGATGGATGCACTTTTTTCATACTTGTTGGTCCCGTTCACTCCCATTATAAAGCTTGGAGGCGTCAGGATATTTATTAATATAACTCTGATTGTGTTCATCAGAAAGAAGAAAGTCATATACACCTAAGATGGCTTGAGAGTAAGTAAATCTTGGGGTAATTTTCCTTTTAAAGTGAACTAATCCTTTAATTCCCATACTATACTATACTATATACAATTCTATATCATGCAATATATGAATAGCTTTCACTTTTGAATGGACTTTATTGGCACAAGTTTATGGCTCATACAAATGCAGCATATTCTAATCTATTCTATTCTATGCAACATATAGCTTTCATTTTTGTATTTAGTTGTGTGCAGATTTACAGCTTGAAGGACATTTGCAGCTAAAGTGAAGAAAAAAAATGTAATGTGGAAACATTGTTACCCCCAGAGGGCTGTTTAAATAGATTCAGTGATTCAGTTTTTTGAAGAGATTTAATTCACTTTTAGAATTTGCACACCATAAACAGGCAAAGAAAGAAGAAAGCCGTAGTGAGAAATGACATTTACAGAGCGAAAATTTCTCACATTGAATGTTGAAAGACCAGCATGTTCAAATAAATAAAGGCGGATTATTTGCAGGGTCACCGTGCTACAGTTTCACTGTATTCTGCAGAGTATTGCCGCCACATGCTTGGATTTCATGCTTATTATTAGTGTATATTTCCAAGGCTCTTGGATGATTAAGAAATTCTAGAGCTTTTAATGAAAATTCTATTGTTTCGGAGAGCGAGTGGATTAGTGTTTCCCCTGTTTTGTGTTTGGTTGTAATACATTTCAAACGGTATGGGCTGCCCTTTGCAACCTGGGGACTAAGCTGTCTGCTCTGATTATGTAGTGAATGCTTTTTTTCAGAGGGATTTGTGCAGCGGTGAATTGCTCGGTGCTATAACTCGGTAAGCAAATCTCTGATGTCCCCGGTACCACTTACTTTTAAATGCTAATGAGCAGTAATTAAGACACAGAGTATGGCCTAATCACAAGTGCACTAGTGCGTCTGCTCATTTGTTCTGTTTTACACACACACACACACCTGCCACTTATGAAGTGCCCATTCTTGCTTCTCCTTAGTAGCTGTGCTATTCAAACTACCACAGTGTCAATAGAGTTGAGTTTGATAAACTCAAATGAGCTTGTGACAGATGCAGGCATGGCTAACATGACACGCTCGAGTGCCAGTGAAATATGGAGGGACACACCTCCACCTGCAGACACTGCTTACATAATTCTGCTGTGATTGACAGGGACAGTATCAGCCAATGGGTGAGTAGCGCCAGCTGGACAAGAAATTTGTTTACACATTGGAGGGGTGGAGCCTAAGTCAACCTGGTTTCACCCTTTGCTGGAAAATAAGTCTCAAGTTAGGCCTATCCAGGCAAGCTCTTGAAGTACACTCCCTCACAGGTATGCATGCATGAACTCAAGGCATGGGACTCATTGTTCTGCAGCATAAAAGGCAAATTAATGATACGCCGAGTCTTTCTCTGAGCTCTAACCTTTTTCTGTGATTGAAATCTGAGGGAGGACATTCCATGGTCTTGTCCCTTAAATCTAATACTTAATGGAGTCTGCGTTTACAGCTGGTATCTTGGTTATTTGATCACAAATTGGCCATCTGTTGCTGTTTACAACTGGTAACATGTTCCATATATACTTTTAAATTTTAATCTCACGACAAAATGTGATGTTTGTGCAGAATGCTTTGTATTTTACAGGAATAGTTTACCCATTCTGTCACAATTATCTTTATTCTGCAGAACACAAAAGATAATAATGTTTCAGCTGTTCATATAATGAAAGTCAATGGGGTCCAAAAGTTTCAAGCTGGAAAAAGGAGTCCAGTGGTTTAATTTAACTTTAAGTCTTCGTATTTTGTACATTATCAACCTGTGCTCATTGGACATACATGCCTCTATCTATATTTTTGCAAAACTCCAGTACATACAATTTAAAGCATTTTCCAGCTGAAATGAACACTAGAGGAAGTAAACACCAGCAACTTTTTTTATTCTTTCACACAAATCATGATTATTGATTAATAATGTCTTATTTTCACATGGTTCCTTGTACAAATCTATGTTATTATGACCTCAAAACACTTTTACCATAGTGCATGATTTGTAAACTAATTCATTTTGATGTTTGCATCACATTACCAGATCAACATGAATGGCTTTTCTGATGAAGTCAACTTGCTCTGTAGCTCACTTGGTACATCAGTGCACTTATGATGCAGATCGCTCGATAACAGTCCCGTGAAGTATGAGTCACGACAAAAGGGTTTAGAGTTTAGTGTTGGTACATTATTTTCAAACACGATAGAGGATAAAACTGAACACATTTTTAGCTCCACTTCTTGGACATTTCTTTTGAAAGTGACGCGAAACATGCTAAAAGCAAGGAAAAATCATTTTGCAGAAATTTTGTCACAGGCACATATTTCCAATGAGCTTAAAATGGAAACAAACATTTTAGGAGCTATTCAGTCTCAAATCATATCATTTGATCAACACATGTATACAGAACCCATATTCAGTTATGGTGTCACATCATTAACATCAAACCTCAGTGGTGCTTGTGTCTTTATGACAATTTGATGTTAAGTCACATGACAAGCAAGAAGCATTGAAGTATGATGTTACTGTCATAATGGTAAAATGTAAGTTGCAGCAGAACTTGTTTCCTTATTGCGACGTACATCCGAGTGAAACATTTGTTGTTGATTGGATGGAGGCAGATCTGGATGTGAGCTTGTGGTCGATTTTTAAGAGCGGGACAGCGTTTATGCAGACGAAATGGAGAAGTCCTGTATACGTCACCAGAGAGAAGTCTGTAATTTCACCCAAAGATCCATTTATGACATTTTGATTCAAAATTATGAGGTCAAAAATAATTAAAAAAATGCAACATGCATGTATTGATTGTTTACAATTCAAAAAAAACATTGGAGCATTTTCATTACACGTTGACTTTAAAATCCTTGTTTTAGTGCAGTGGTTGATTGACAGGTGAGTAGGCGGCCCTTCAATGCTTCCCTGGACGCCTCAGAACAGATTAGAGTTTACACTCAAATGTGATGTAGTCACATGCGTTTTCGACTACCTCTGAATGTAATGTGAGAGATTTGTTCACAGAACATTTTGGACCCCATTTACACCTGTATCTCTGTCCACTTGTGATTAGATGCTAGTGCTCTGTGTAAACGGAGTCTACAGGAGTTCAATGTCCTTTCGCAGTGTCAAAGTCTCACAGCAGGAAGAGAGTATGAGGTGGGGAGAAGGAGGCAAGGAATGGGAGGGGAATGGGATCGATTGAGCAATTCTGTTTCCAGACCTTTATAGCCCTTTTCTTTCATCTCTCAGCTCTATTCATTTACTCTCCCTCCATGGGCGCAGTACACATCCCCAACCTGCTTTTGTACTGCAGCGCTCAAGAGCTTTTTTTGAAATCGAGATGAAAAACATTCCTTTCTCCAATGAGTGGATGTCAGCGTGCAGGCTGCTCGTGTTCCTCTAGACTCCCCATGATGGCTTTATCTAGAGCCTGAATTGAAGCTTTTTATTTTTCAGCTGAACAATGTGATGAACGTGAACGTGCTTGAAACTCTTCATTGTTCAGTGGATGTGCTGATTTAGTTTTTTTTTTTTATTATTTGTTTTATTTGGGTCCTCTTATTCTTTTTGTCAAAGTGTGGCGCTTCAGGATCATCAATAAATCTTTTCATCCCTCTAGAAGCATAGTTAAAAATAAAGCACTTGCATGAATAAATCACATGCAAGCCTCCAGAATTCTTATTCAGGCTCTACAGTTTGGAGAGTAACATACGTGTATGTGGCTTCTGGACAGCCAGGAGTAATTTTGAAGTCTTTTAAAACCCCATTTAAGACTCATGTGGCCTTAACAAGTCAGAAATATTGTAATTTTAAGTTAAAAGCATATGAGTGATCAAGCGAAGTGGTGGAATTCTCAGTGATACCTGGGTTGTGCAACATCAAAGTTGGTAGAAGGCATGATATTGGGAAAAAAAAAGATTTTTTCCCCACCTGCAATATAGGCTATATTGCCAAATGAAAAAATTAAAATTTTCACCAGATGACTTGAATATTTGGAAAGAATTAATTATTCTACAATGATTGGGGTAATTGTGTTGCTGCATACAAAATAATTTTAAACAGCTGAAATAACTTTTTACTCTGAAGACTTTTTTGAGTGATTTTTTTTTATTTTTATGGTTTAATGATTTGGGGAGTACTTGAAAAATGTTGGTGTATATACTCTTCATAGGATCCAACTTAAAACTATTTAAGTAACCATAAGTTGAACAGACAGAGTTTTAAAAAAATCTCTTTCCACTTTAGTTTCCACTGATTTGACCCATTCATTATGACTATAAAATATGATTTTTATTGTGGTTTTTATTAAACAAAATATAAAATTTATTGCAATAATACTGTTGTGCTATTACATAAAAAATCGAGTATTTAACAAAAATAATACAAATGAATAACTAATAACTTTACTACATTTACATTTATGCATTTGGCAGACGCTTTTATCCAAAGCGACTTACATTGCATTATCCTATACATTTGTATCCGAGTATGTGCAATCCCTGGGATCGAACCCATGACCTTGGCATTGCTAGTGCCATGCTCTAACCACTGAGCTACAGAAAAATTAGTAACTAATATTTACTAGTGTATAGTATAGTAACTAATATAGTAACTATAGTGTATAGTAACTAATATTTACATTCTAATTTCAGCATTTTTGAACATTAAACCATCAAGCTTGAATTTTGGTGGTTTGCCCAGCAAACAAATATGATTTCACAGTGAAGTGTGGCATTATGTTCACACGTGTATAGCTCATGATATCGGCGTGGCTCGATTCACAGTAAATGAATCAAGTCACTCTGATACACCATAAATCGAAGCCTTTGTGATTGGATAATCGCATTAAGCTATATTGCAATATTGATTTTGTTTCAATATATCATGCAGCTTTAGACTGAAGTGAACGATTTTGCTGATTCCAGTGCTGCATATCAGTATTAATGCATTTTGTACAACAAGGTTCTGGTCAACAAATATAAAGCTTATGATTTACACACTGTGGGTGCTTTATGTAAATTAATCTATTATTTTTCATATACCATGCGTAATTAAATCAAAGGCTGTGTGAAAGTGATGCAGGCATATTCAATAATGTTTATTCAGTTGTACAAGCTTATCAGGTCTTCTACTGTTTATTTGTTTTGTTTAGTCTACTTCCGTATTTTGTGTCCGGCTTAAACGTGATAACTGCTGCCTACCGTGGAAGTAGCAGCTTAACAGGTGCGCGTGAAGCATCAGCTGATCCGAGACTTTGTAGTGAAGATGGGCTCAGAAGAAATCGATAGCTGAAGTTCTGAATGGCAGAGTGTGAATAGTGTAGCGGCTCTGTGTCAGTGTGGGGATCGATGACCCCTCTATGGGCCGCTGTTCTCCTCTCGTGTGGATATCTGTATGCTTGGTGCTCCCTCTGGGCATATCCAGACAGTAGAGCCACTATTGATGCTACTCTTCCACCATGAAAGCAACAAAGAAGAGCAAAGCTTCACGCTCATGTGCAGCTGGTTTAGAACATGATGAAAATCCTCTCTAAGCTTGTCATGGAATAGGCCTGTTTCTGAAAGCCTTAAGAAGCACTCTTTTTTGGAGCCTCCTTAAAGGGATAGTCCACCAAAAATGAAAATTCGGCCCTCATTTATTCAAACTTGTATGACTTTCTTTCTTCAGTGGAACAGAAAAGTGATGTTTAGCAGAATATTCATGCTGATCTTACAATGAAAGTGAAGGGGGACCAAGTATCACACAGCTGAGATTTGCTATGTAGTATATCTCATGTAAAGCAATATATACTGTATAGCAAACCTTTGCTGCGTGAAGATATATCTAAAGATATATGAAATGTATGTCCTTATTGACAAAAAAATCTTCTTTGACAGTCGTGGTCACCATTTACTTTCATTGTGTGGGGAAAGTCTCTACTAAAAATCAAATTTTGTGTTTAGTAAAAGTAATTCTAGTTTGGAACAACACAAAGATGAATAAATGATGACAATGAAATTTTGAAAATGTCAATGATGAAATTTTAATTTATGGGTGAACCATCTCTTTAAGGTTTCCCAGTTGTATGTTATGCAGTTCATCATATATAGCAAAAGAATTATGTATCAGTGTGTTATTGAGGTTCTGCACAAAGCTAGACCTCTGTGCAGTGTTAGTGTACAGTCTCTCAACCTTTTTATCCCAGCAGTTGGCCTTCATTCATATTTAATGGCATTCGCTATGTAGTTTGCCACTAGAATTGCCTTATTTGTAATGAGGAACTTGGTAGGGAAAAATTGCCCACCTATTTTTAGGCTCCATACCGTCAGTCTCATGTTTCATGTCACTAGTAATTCTTTTAGTATGAAAATGACTAAATAATAGAGCATTATGTGGCCGAATATCTCATCTCTGCTTCTTCCTTTCCATCTGATATGTATTACGTTTTGAAATGGCAATAAATCTAGCTTGTTTTGAAGTGTTTTGCATATAGTTCATAAACAAAGGGCAGCTGGAACCATTTGACCAGCATGTTATAAGCCCTGAAGCAGAGAACACACAAATGAAGAAAAATTCTCGTGGAGCCAAGATGCCATCCTTTCTGATGCAACTAGGCAGATAAATAGGACCACCAAGTGTTCTCCAACCACAAAGCATACTTCTGTCTACCCTCATGTATCATATAGTACAAGGCGGGATTACAGATTAAACTTCCTTGGAGTGACAGCTTGGTCATTATAAGAGAAAGTGAAGGGGCTGAGGTAGGGATTCCATGAGGAATGTATTCACTAAAATCTTCTTAAGAAAGAAGTTAAAGGCCTCCTTTACAAGATGTAATATAAATCGGTGTCCCCAGAATGCGTCTGTGAAGTTTCAACTCAAAATACCCCACAGATCATAGATTATTGCTTGTCAAATTTACCCCAATTTGGGTGTGAACAAAAACATGCTGTTTTTGTGTGTTTCCCTTTAAATGCAAATGAGCCGGTGCTCCCAGCCTGCTTTCCAGAAGAGGGTGGAGCTTTAACAGCTCGCACTTCAGTTGCTGAACAACAACAATGTTGGAGAATCTCATGCAGCCAAAATGGCGATGGTCAGTAATGGTGTTCAGCCTTACATTGTTCAAACCGGAGTCAGACACTGAGACACTGATGGAGAGACTCAGGAAGAAGTTACAACTTTTAGAATGCAACTGGACGTTTCTGAACGGTTAGTGGATAAATCTTTGTAGTTGCTGTGGAGTTGATTTAACTCATCGACTAGCATGTGCCGTCATGTTAATTTTTTGTGCAAATCCAGCGTTGAATTTACCCTCGTTTGGCCCGCGTTTACATGAGGGTGGGGCAACCTGTCACTCACATGAGATCACAGCAATAGCAAACCACAACCATCCAATCAGTTCCCGTTGGACAAAATCAAGTCCCACCCTACAACGAGAAGCCGTTTCACTCAGATATACATCACAATAGGGAAGAAAGAAAAGACTATTGCGACTGTCACAAAGGATTGGGCCCCAGAGGTGGGAATATACTGGAAGATGTCTCCACCTTGCCAGGTGAGAGGGATGTAGTGAGACCTTCCAAGCATCACGGGTCTCACAGCGGGTATCGGGTTTGAATACTTCCAGCACAAAGGAGGATATGCACCGAGAGAGGAATTCAATAACAGGAAAACTGCATGGATACAAACAATCCGTGGAATACTGAAATCCACCCTTACCACTGTTATGTTTGGCATGTTAGAGTCTTTCCTTAAAATGCTTGCTGTATTATTCAAGTGACGTGAAGTCCCTAGCAACTCCTCACCTTGGTGAATTTTGTGGAAAGAACGCAGAGTTTTTGGGCAGGGTGCAGGGACTTTACTACAAGCTGTACTTAGTGCAGTTACAGTACGTTGAAGGAATTTCCTGAAGTTAAAGCTGGCCTTGAATAGACAAAGTGTGGCTTTGACAAAGGGGAGACGGACAAGAGAAAAACCAGGTTGACGCAAAGCAAAATACTTCACGCTGAGATAAAACAAGCGAACGGCCATCCCAGTTCCGTCCCATTTCCCCTCTTAAGTGATGTCATTGGAGTGGTGGAGATGCGCCAACTTTGGAGGGAGAGGCGCTCCCCTTTTTTCGTGGAGTTATCCCATAAAGTCTTTCCAGAGAGACTCTCAGAGGAGTCAGCCAAGTCAGACAAGCATTCCTCCCTCTCGCATCTCTACCGCTCTGTTTTTTTTTTCTTTTTCCATCAATCCCTCCAACAATGTGTGTCTGAGTCAGCCAGAGGTACTTAAAACGTAAATTGTAAACGTGGGCACATTGAGAACAATTGAGTGTGTTCATTACCATTATACAGCTCTCAAATCATTTGGAGAAAATCACAGATCTCATAAGTCTTATTTAATGACTGTTAGTTGTATCATATCAGTATTCTTTTTATTAGTAGGCATTATTACTGTTGCTCATGCTTAAGGTTAGGAACCTGAGTATTAAGTATTAAATAGCCTTCATGTGTGACATGTTAGTGCCACATACATGATATCTCAAATCATGTGGTTTAGTGATGAGAGGTGTGTTATTAATTTTCTGAGTGATCTGACTTAAATGTTATGCCTAGCAGATGATAAAACAGGTGAAAAAATGTAGCCTTGCACTGAGATTAAAACTCTACCATATTTTGTCTTAATAAATGAAAAAAATAATTAATAAAATTGTTAAATGTTAAAGTGAATTTAAGCTTTGCAACGTTATAATGTACTGTATGAAAAATGGATATTAATTTGCTAAATTGTTTTTTTTATGATTGTAGTAAATTTTCTATATATGCTATAATAATACATAATATTAAATATATACTATTTATGTTATAATGTAAATCTTAATATATAATATTAAAGGGGACCTATTATGCCCCCTTTCACAAGATGTAATATAAGTCTCTGGTGTCTCCAGAATGTGTCTGTGAAGTTTCAGCTCAAAATACCCCACAGATCATCTATTATAGCTTGTCAAATTTGCCCCTATTTGGGTGTCTCTTTAAATGCAAATGAGCTGCTGCTCCCGGCCCGCTTTCCAAAAGAGGTCGGAGCTTTAACAGCTCGCGCTTTGGTCACTCAGCAACAACAAAGCTGGAGAATCATAAGCAGCCAAAATGAGGATTGTCAATAACGGTGTTCAGCCTTACATTGTTCAAACCAGCATCGGACACTGATGGAGAGACTCAGGAAGAAGTTACAACTTTTAGAATGCAACTGGACGTTTCTGAATGGTTAGTGGATACATTTATGTAGTTGTGGTGGAGTTAAGTTGATTCATTCAACTCCTCGACTAGCATGTGCCGTCATGTTAATCTTTTGTGCAAATCCAGCATTGAATTGACCCTCGTTTGTGAAGCAGTCCGGCATAAAATGACGGCATGTCAACAACACTCTACTACAACAACTCTTCCTCTTCTCTAAAGCAGCCCAACATGGCCTCGCCCTCTTTGTTGCGTGTCGCTGGGGGCAGGGATTATGTAAATTTTGGGGTTTATGATGTCACCAACCCTGGAAAAACTTGTTTGTTGTAGTCCTTAAAAAGGGGTTTCTGTAAAAGAAAATACCTCCCTTTGCATTGAACTTTGAGTGTCGTAACTTTGCAGATGTTGTTTAGGCTCAAGCAGCAACATTACACCCTAACTAAAGTTAAACAAGTGAAATCATAATCAAGGACACCTTTTAAATTATTCAAAATGTTGAAATTCAAATTTGCTGAAGTTTCAATTTAACTGTGTTATTAAATTATAAGTGTTTTTAAAGATTAACTTTAAGTGAGCATAAGAAAAGTAATCTAAATGTAAAATAGAGGAAATGAGCATGAACAATTTAATATCCAATACTGGCCGATGAATATCCAATATGCATATGAAAAAAAACAAAAAAAAAACTCTAATCTCGACTGATATGGTCCTGATATAATGTACATCCCTAAAAATCACTTGAAGGAGGGACACAAGCCATATCCAGAGACCAAAATATCATAGAAACCTTTTACAGTAAGCAATCAGTTAGCAATGCCCATAACACCTTTTGCATACAAAATGTACTTTTATAAGAAAATGTAAAAATCCAGTGGCTTGCTTTTATATCTTAGCTAAAAAGCCTGTTAATGATAAATGTGAAGGTTCTTGCTAAATAGGCCGTCTCTTGCACAGAGTCAACAGCTGTCAGCGTGCTGAAGCAGCTTTGGGATGGGGAGGTTTGCAGGTTGAATGAGCAGCAGGCAGTGGACTGACGAGGCCTGACACAGATGAATGAGGTTAATCTGAAGGCCACCGTGTAAAGCGGTATCCCAGGTGTCAGCAGTGACTGAGAATATTTGCCATAAGCTACTGCACAGGAAGTCCAGATATCTTATTTGTTTACTCTACTCTTCTTGTGACGGTTACCCAACCGAAACCGCCATCTCAGAAACCATATGGAAAAGGGGTCACTGTAGTACACGGCATGAGGATGTTCTGCTGTCGATGAGTCTTGTTCCTGAAATGTCAGCTGTCTGTGACATCTGCAGATCCACACTTGATTCTTAATGCAGGTTAAAAGAGGTCTGCTCGTCTCAGTCTCATTTTAAGGGCATCATGGAAATCCATTCTGAGCGTAGTAAATAAAGTCAATGGGTTTGGCTGGCACTGTAAAAGAGAATTTTCCCATACATTAAATAAATTGCATCATATCCGCAAACAAAAAGAATGATTGATCAGTTCTGAGGGCTTTTTGTTTGTGTCTTGGGTTTTCCAGGGAGAGGTGTGGTATGCAAAATAGATACTACAGCCTTGGCACTGCTTCTGTTAAACATTTCATGTCACGTCCGGAATTGCTATTTATTTACCCTTCACAGTTGGAGGCGAGAAGGAGAGGAGGCGCGAGGGAAGGGCACAGGGCGAGTTCTTGTCTTCAGCTGTCTGAATGCAGCCAGATATCCATCTCTTTAGAAAAGACCATAACAGAAAACATTTTCTAGACAACTAACTTTATAAATCACTCATTCTTCAGTGGTGGGTGGGACATGTTCAAAGCCTGCAAGGAATCAGCACCGGGGTTATTATAGTTAGCTGAAACTAAAAACATAAAATAACTTTTATTGCTTGAAATAAAATAACCTTAAGCGGAAATAAAATATTAAAAAAAAAATTTAACTTATTTTTTTCCAGCTATTATTCTCATTTTCATTTAGTTTAATTAAATATAATATCTACAGCTTAAACTGAAATGAAAATTAAGATGATATAGACCTATTTAATAAACAAAAACTAATAAAAATGACAAACAAATTTCATTTCAAAATACAGAGTATTAATAAAAACTCTACAACAGATATTACCACAGATTTCAGCTGAACTGGATTGCCATCATCAAGTACCTTCTTTATTAAATGTTTTGTAATCTTATTATTTTTTCAGCTAATGTAGTACTATTAGCTTTGTTTCAAATATCACATAAACTCTCACATGTTAAAAAGTTCAAAAAGACAATCGCAAAAGTAATCCATATGCTTTTAGCGGTTTTGTCTTCTAAAGAGACACAGTTGTTGTAAATGATGAACATATACAAATGTAGGCTTTTATTCACATATAAGCATATATAAACAATACCTTCTGTTTTGAAGAAATGGGTTTGAAACGACATGAGGATAACTAAATGATGACAGAATTTAAATTTTTGGGTGAATTATACTTGCCACGATGTGCAATGTAAAGTCTAAAGTCTAGGGGAACCTGCATGATTGCATGATTTTGCCAAGTAGGACATGTTCCTGGATCAGCATCTTTTTTGGTACTGGAACAACATTTCAGATTCCTCAAGCAACCAATCAGATTATAAGGTTAGACTGGGCTTGGGTCTTCCACCACATTCTTATCAACTCTGATTGTACGGGTAGATAAAGTGTTGGCTTAGGTTTAGAGTTAGGTTTGGGGTTAGAGAGTCATATGTTTATTTGACAATGCAATTGAACTTCTCAAGATCCAGAAAGGTACTCGAAACATTGATGTGAGTTCATGTGAGTTCAGTGGTTCAATCTTAATATTATAAAGTGACGAGAATACTTTTTGTGCGCCAAAATAATGACTTTTCAACGATATCTAGTGATGGCCGATTTCAAAACACTGCTTCGAATCTTTTGTTTCGAATCAGTGATTCGGAGCGCCAAAGTCACGTGATTTCAGCAGTTTGGCATTTTGACACGCAATCCGAATCACTGATTCGAAACAAAAGATTCCAAGCAGTGTTTTGAAATCGGCCATCACTAGATATTGTTGAAAAGTCGTTATTTTGTTTTTTTGGCACACAAAAAGTTTTCTCGTCGCTTTATAATATTTAGATTGAACCACTGAACTCACATCAATGTTTTAAGTATCTTTCTGGATCTTGAGAAGTTCAATGGCATTGCTGTCTATAGAGGCCTCACTGAGCCATCGGATTTCATCAAAAATAACTTAATTTGTGTTCCGAAGATGAACAAAGGCCTTACGGGAGTAGAGGGTGAGTAATAATTGACATAATTTTCATTTTTGGGTGAACTGACCATTAAACCTTTTATAGCTTATCTACAATGTGGTACAAAATACACACTGACACCGTCAAATTGCACCATTGGAGAAGCGCTAATTAAACGTCACTAGAGGAAAACAAAAAAAATAATTTTTTTTAGCTAAATATTTCTGTTGCTGAAATTGTAGTGCATTCCCTGGCAAAGACTTTATATACAGAAAGATGGTGTTACTATGAATGGGAGAAAGTGCAATGCACAATATGGCTGAATAAGTCCCGCCTTCTAAATAAAAGAACCAATCGCTGATTGGTAAGGTCATCGTGCTGTTAGAAGCTCTGGTTTCTATAGAAACAGTCAGTGTTCTGAGACGCGCTTAGGACTGCACATACGCATTAGTTTGGTCCAGCCTGAAAAATGCATGACTAAGATAGAGACCCGAGAGACGTTTTAAAGATGGCCGCCGAGTGAAATGACTTGTCTTAAAGGGACTTTGATCCCTTGCTAGTAACAAGCTTTTAGATAAACTCATGGAGATGGTCTGGTTTGACTGAGGGTAGCACCAGCCATGCATGTCACGATACTTGTTACTAAACCAAGCCAGTCTGACACCTTCCCACGTTCATCGCGATTGTGATTTCAAGTAAAGGTCAGTATGTGATGCATAACAAGCTGCCGGAGACTATCTTACAAGAATTTCTAGTTGACGCTGGCTGAGATGATTTGACCTTGAGTGTCAATTAACTTTATTTGACTGGAGGTGAGTCTCAGAGGTCAGTGTTCCTCGGCTGTTCGCTGTGGTTGGGGTCATTGTTGGGATAACAGCCATCTCGCTGAGCGTGCTTGTGTTGTTCTGGAGATTAAATCAGGAAAGGCATACCAGAAAGGGGCTGGGGGCTTCTTCTTTTTCCTGTTGGGAAATGATTTGATTCATGTCGCCTGTGTTCTCAGCAACATATTCATACTAGTTACCTCAACGTTCGAGCACAAGCCGAGCTCTGGCGTTTTCTCTCAGCCGGTGACAGAGAGACAGCGGGGTAAAATATGGGGTGTGTTGTGGAACACAGCACTGTATTTTTTGGGGCTTTGAACAACTTCAGAGAGGAGGCAGTGTTTTTTTTTTTTTTTTTAGCATTCTCTGACAGGAACCCACCCTTGAAGAAACATTATATGGTAGACTCGCAATTTCAAGGATAGTCTACTTTGAGCACAAAGACATTCTTTCTCATTCTCCGGCGAGCCTTCAAACTTTCAAGTCCTAAGACAAGGGAACGTAACAGTTTCCAAATAGTTTCCTCTGTGAAAAATGTTGGCAGATGATGTGCCGTAGACCTCGCTTTCACTGCTCAGAAGTTGCTAGATTAGCAGGTTTCATTGAGTTCTCACAGTTTGTTTGCCAAGTGTAGCTCGTGATTGTTCCATCAATAGTAATATTTCTCAATCCTGCCTGTTCTAGCTGAGAAAGCAGTGTACTTGTTGTTGTTGTCGGTGGTGATGTTTAATCTTTTAAGCCTGAGGGCAGATTTTGTAATACATTGTAAAGGAATTACACATTGTTACACCAACTTCCCATAGTTACTCCAATTTCCCAAATCTCAGAGGATAAATCAGCCATTCATTAAGCATTCTGTATTCATGTATTTGGAAAGAGGATTTTTTTTTTTTGCTGTTTGGTGTGGGGGGAAAAAATTCCGTCTCACTATTTTTCAGAAGAACCACATTTCATGGCAAGTCACACATTCATTTGTGAATTGGGACCCAGTGGGACTCTAACTTTAGATAGCTATCCTCAACCATCACCAATCTCTATAGTTATCTATAGTTATCCAAAGAATACAACAACACCTTTACTTCACTGTCCATTCAGACTTGCAAAGTATACTTCAATTGACTGGTAAGCATACACGGCCGTTCGATGCATCATGTGTTGAGCAATCTCTTGCCACGAGTTACAGCCCATGTGAATATCTTTGTTTTCTTTCATGCTAGAGTTATACAAATGAGGTTACTTTCTAACCTCTTCGCACAATCTCTCATCTATGTAGGCCTCCATTGTCGCTGTAGCTTGCATGCGTTCCCGATCAGTTCCCAGTTCCACAGGGTTATGGTTGACACCTTGTGGATAAACTAATTACTGCAACAAAAAAAAAAGCGCATGTGCGACCTGTGCGTACAAGTACGTGCGGTTACAAACATCCGGCAGTGCGCGTACAGTACGCGCATACTCTTCTGATGATGAAATTCGCATCATGCACACAGTACGCTGACCCTCGCGTAAAAAGTGAACTATACTTTGGGCTTTACTGTTAAAACATTTGGAACAGTTTAGACTTAATAAATATAATAAAAATAAAAACAACAACAACAATAGTAATCAAAACCCATAAATAAGATGGGATAAAAACAAAGAAATTTATAATAATTATATTATTATTCATAATACATGCTATGCTTTTTTTTGTTTTCTACCAATTGTTATTATTGTGTCCCAGCTAAAAACAATAATTCATAAATAATCATAGTTTAGATAGCATAAATATAATAGGGTAAAAAAAATACTACTCAGTACGTCATTTTTTTTATTTTGTTTGATAATTTTATTATTTTCAAAAAGCTGAAAAAACCCCCCCAATAATTAATAATCAATTATGTATGTTTGTTATCACAAACAAACATAAAATAATCTGTATCTTATCAAAGTCAACTAATTGCTGTGTTTCCATAGATGAAGCTCTCCAATATTGCTTGGGTTTATTCAGTTTTCTCACAGCAGTTTAATCATGTTAACTAATCACTAGGGGTCAGATGGTAGTATTTCTGTTTCTGATAAGAAGTTTTTCCATTAAATAGGTCAGTTGAAAAGACATGAAGCACTGCGGTCTAATCTGGGAATTCTTCTTAAGGGCTTCTCGGTAACCACTTCTTAAAATTGTGCAGCGTTTCTCTTATGGTTAATTAAAAGACCCCGGATCTTTCCCTCAATTACTTATCAATTATCCCGGTGCTTCTCTGTGGTTCTGCGGGGCTGACTGGCCCGTTCCCCCTGGTGATTTGAATTTGAATGGGACGGTATAATGAAGTGGAGCTGTGTTGGTGTATTTATGCGTATGGGGGGGAGAAGGGGGGGTCTTTTCATTTCTACCACTGCAGTCGTTTTCATTTTTTTCTTGTCATCATCTGCCCCACTTTTAGTCTTTCATCTTCAGAATGGACTGTCAAGGAGATGTATGTTTGTGTGGGAGTGTGTCACCTTGTGTTTTTGTGTGCGTGTGTGGGTAAGATGCCTTTACACGCTTTTATGTTAAGTTGTGTGTGAAATGGTGTGTACTCTGCGGTTTTATAGAGGGTGAGTGTATGCTGGGAAGAGCTATTTCGGGCCTCTTGTGTTCTTGTATTTAAATCTGTAAGCGTGTTGTGTGGGCCGGAGACTGAACGTTATGAGCTGCAAGCGATATGGTCTGTTGAAACTAGTGGGGTCAATGGTGAAACTTCAGCTGGGGGATCCCCTGATCCCTAGTACCTCTCAGGAGTCTTATATCTGTTTACCATGAGGTTAAGGTTCAGTTGCGTTATTCACAGGGTCCAAAATTAACTTTTAACCACACCAGCCCATGGTGATTGTATTGATAAAATAAATATTGACAAAAAAAATCATACCATCCCAAGGTTTTGAACCTCAGTATTTATTCATTTATTTATTTATTCAGTATTTATTCATGCATTATTTTGTTGCAAGAAAAGCTTGTTAATAAAGCAGTTTTATTGACTTGCCATGCCAATCCACCCCCCCCAACACATATTTGTATGCAAATTTGCGATATTCGAAAATGAATACATTATAATTAACATAATAACACAAACCCTTGTGTTTAGTATTTGTATTATTACATTAAGCTACACTTCCCTGTTCTTTCTTCAGGATGCCATTGCTTTTTCACAGACACTCACATACATGCAGCTCTCTGGGCTTTCAACCGTGGCTGTTGTTGATCACAGAGGGCCTGCATTCCCCCCTGGGATTTAGGAAAGTTTTCAGGCCTTGGTGTGCTGGCCAGACACCAGAAGGCTTCAAATCTCAGCAGATATCCTTGGACTAAAGTATGCCTTAAGTAACAGCAGCAAGAAGCTCTCTAGAGTAAGTGTGTGTGTCTCTGCATCCTTCATTACATAAGCAGGGTCATCGCAAACAGAGACCCGCAGAGACATGAACTGAGAAACCCTGATGTGTCTGCTGTACACATACACACACTTTTTGTGTCTAGTTTTACAGAATAGTGATCATATAGCAGGTTCCTAGCAAGTCCTTAAAAAGCCTTAAATTCAGTATTATCAAAGTTAAGGCTATAAAAAGTCTGAAGTATCTTAAATGTTATAAGAGAAGTCTTAATTATAATTTTAAGAGGTCTTAAATTTAGGCATTGAAAAACAAGAAACACGATATAGCTTAATGTGATTGATTATTAAATGTATTATTAAATCAAAAGGCTGTGATTTAAGTAAAAGAGAGTGCAGCATGTTTCAAAGTAAAAAGTGACATGTGTTCATCAGTCTCGCGGTTTCAGAGCAGTTCACAATCCGTGAATACCGCACATTTATGCCAAGCGATTGCTTATTAATCTACTGTTGATGAATTATGACATTGTTTTCTTCATGGTGTTTATATCATACCTGCAGACTCGCCACCTCGTTCTAATAAGTGCAGCTGCTTTGTATACAGGTGTTACCAGGGTAGCCGCTATATTTCTGCTGTTCCATAAGCAGCACCTACTGGCTGGAAGTGAGTTTGCATTTTCATTATTATTATTTTTTCAACTGCAATGTTGTTTAAATGATCGTTTTTACAGTCATTTTACACTTTAGCATGTTATCATAGACATTGCCCTACCCCGTTCATATGGTATTAATTTTATTTGAGCAGGTCTTTAAAAAGGTCATAAAAAGCCTTACATTTAAAAACACTCCAGATAGCCTGATATAGACAAATTAAAAATAACAAATTTGCAACAAACAGACCATTTTCACCCCAGGCGTGCAGGTCTCAATACTCTTTCTGATAAATATCACAAGGTGGGTCACATGATGGGCATGCTCAGGTCACTGGGTAGCTCTTTGGAAAAACAGCTCCGCTTTGTAAATCAGGTTTTGTCTTCAGAATCAGTCGTATCATGTGTTATATGTCCCACCGTCAACAAGATTATTTTGCGGGTCGGTTCAGTATTTCAATGTTCATTTCCTGCGGTTTCAGTGAGGGGCTACTAACTTCTGTGGAGCTGTTATGTAAGAGTCTTCATTGAAAGTGACAGAAAAAGGTTTTCTGAAAGGTTTTGTGACCTTTTATCCGGCCGTTCCATGGCTGTAATGTTAACAAACCGTTTGAAGGGGACCATGGGAAGGCAAAAAGGTTTTGCTGTCAGAGTCGCAAAATCTTGTGTTGGTTTGGACTGAATGGGCAGGTCCCCGCTGACTGTCTGCCTGGCCTAGCACATGAGCGCTCATACACACGCGGCAGGGGTGTCTCGCGATTTACTTTCGTTGCTGGATCAGTGGGCTTATGGTGTTTCATTCTCACTCCAGCTCCGTTTGTGCTGCTTTCACGGATCTCTGAGAGGAGGCCCCCACTCTTGCACATGCTTGTGTTCATTCTTTATGTTCTGTGAAAGAGGGCAGAGGAGAGAGAGGTAGAGGTCAAGGCAGTGGGAGAGACAGCTTGCACGTACAAAAAAATATGATGGTATCACTATGATTTTTGGACATGTACTGTTCCATGTATATATGTAGACCTTTTTTGGGCATTTTTCATATTATTAGCTATATGCTCTGACATTAAATTATTTTTAATAACTGACTGTCCTAAAATTATTTTCATTTATATGATACTTTTTTGTCTAAATGGATTAACTAAACTAAAACTAAAATAAATTATTTTTCACATGTACTGTACCATGGTATTGCTAGGTTTTTTTTAAACATGTACCATGGTATTACCTTGTTTTTTTTTTGTTTTTTTAGACATACCATACATAAGCTTGTTTTGTAGACATGCACCATGGTATTACCTTGTTTTTTTTTACATGTATGTACAACGATATTACCTTGTTTTTACATGCACCATGGTATTACCTTGTTTTTTAAATAAGTGCCATGATAGTACCTTATTTTTTGACATATATCAAGGTATTTACCTTGTTTTAGACCATGGTGTTACCTTTTTTACATGTACCATGTTATTATTACCTTGATTTATTTTTGACACGGTACCACCACTGTTTATCATGGTGTTACCCTGATTTGATTGACATGTAGCATGATGATACTAATCATATTTTTTATACCACCATTGTTTTTGAAACTGTAGATGGTAGTAGGCTACTAGTCTGAGTGCTTTTTTTTTTTAAGCTGTTGGCGTTTACCATTGTCATTTTGACATCATTTGTTTTTGACATGGCACTATCATGGTTATATTTCAACCATCTTGATTTACTGGACATGATGGTACCATGGTAATGGCATGATATTATTCTAAGCACCTTTGAGTACCGTGTAAATACTATAGTATATGTATATGGTAATCATGGAATATATCAAAATATTACCATCTGGTAAAACCACAGTATGTTTTTGTTGTGGCAGGATAATTATTGAAAGAGTGTAAAGAGAGAGTGAAGGCAGGTGAATAGAGATGCGTTTGAAGTGTGTGTTTTGGATTGTAATGCCTTGCAGCTCTAATCCCTGCATTATACCCTCTGTGGATTTGCCCATGGAATTACTCTGTAGTAAAGAGCTCAGTGTGTTTGACTGGGCCATGCGTGGGCTGACAGTGGCCAGACGCTGATAAGTAATGCTGATGGAGGGGAGGGTTTGGTCTGAATGACAGCGAGAGGGTCTCTACTGTGTGTCGTTCTTACTGAGTAGCAGGAATCCAGGACAGAGAGAGAATCTCATTGGATGTGACAGTGTTGTGAAACAAACCAGCAGCAACATAGCAAGTGAATTACAGAAGTGGAGGCCTGGTGTGCGTGATCATGCGGTCTTGTTTTTTCCTAAGTGTGTATGCTCATGAAGGATCAAGTGTTTTTCTTTTTCTTTTTTTATGTCTCCACTGCAGCAAATTTAATTGCAATACTAATCGCTTAAAAAAGCAACAGCTGTATTTAACACCCCATCTACACGTCAAGTGAGCGACACCACTCACTTGTGTATTTTTCTCTTGTCATGTATTGTTGTTAATATTTTATAACTACATGTTAACTAAATCTATAATTAATATTAAAATGGTTTTCATGAATTAAAATAAAGCTGAAATAAAATATAAATATCAGATGGAAAACCTAAAATGATATTTAGAAAGGTTGCCTTCGCAACTAAATGAAAAAAGTTAAAGATAAAGAACTAAAGTTACTAAAACTGATTTTTAAAAAAAAAAAAATTATATTTTTTTTATACAAACTAATAAAATGACAAAAGCACTTAACAGAATGACAAACTTGACAAACTAATATTAAAATGTAAGTATAAAAATAAAAACTAATTCAATATTTTAATAAATACTGTAATACATATAAATGGAACTAATATAACACTGGTTTATATGTATATAATCTGTGTATGTAATGTAATAGTCTGTGATGAATGAAATTCCACATGCTTCCTTTTGTTTAACCATCATATGAATTAAGACTGGTTTGATTCATTCTTTTTGAACTTCAAAAAATGTGTGCAAAATGTTAAATAATTAGAAAATTATGATTCATGAAGTTAGCCTACAGTTTTGTCAAATGTCCCGAATGTGGGGAAATGTATCAGGGCTATAGAAACATGTTCAGTGCATTACACTGTAAATCTGATGTTTAAAATGGACAAATTTTAAATTTACAGTAAAAAGGATTAACTGTTTTGTACTTTTGAAAAGAAAACACACTAGTCTATCCCTAGTGTAAATATGTAGTTTAAATGTATGTACTGGGGTAAATGCTTTGATGACAGTGTGGATGGTTTACCCAAAAATAATCCCTTTGTCCCATAATGCATTTGGATCTGCAGTCTTGGCCTCATCACCGATGCCTCTGTTTAGTTGCCATCAAAATATGTGGATTGGTTTGAAAAGCTACAGATTCCCTACCATTTTAGTTGAGTGTAAAAAATCTTCAACAAACAAATAACCAAGTCCAAGTTCTCTTGAATAAAACTACCTGGCGTTTACCGATGCCCTGCATGACTGAAAACCTCATGGAGACATTACGTAAATTCAGAAGAGCAAATACTAAACACTGCCAGATTATCAATGTTCATGTCATAAAGCGTCTAGAGGCTCAGTCTCATGTCTGGACTTAAAGGTATAGTTCACACAAAAAAAATATTCTTTTATGGAATAGAGCAGCTAGTACATTCTTCAAAATATCTTAATTTGTTTGTTCAATTGTAGCAAGAAAGCTGTACGAGTGACATGAGGGTGAATAAAGGATGACAGAACTTTAATTCTGGGTGAATTGTCCCTTTAAGGATTAGATTGTAGGTACTCCCTTAGGGCCGCAGTGTTATTACTGTGAAGCAAGAGTCCATTGGCAGTTCACTAGTAAGTCATTGTCATGAAGCTTGTTCTGGGTGGAGTGTTGGTGTGTGTTTTCATTATCCATGTCAGCAGTGTGCTGCGTGACTGGCTGCTGCACGCTGACAGGTCAGAGGTCAGCCATCTGCAGTGAGCAGGAGAACTTTGAGCTGACCGATAGGGGTGTGTGTTCTTGGTTATGTAACTGCCGCTGAGCCCAGCGTGTGTGTGAGCCAGGAGCTTCATTCAGTAGCTTCTAAAGGGCCGTTCACATTGACAGCGATTCGTAGCGACAGAGCAACCTGAAGTCTTTCATTTTCAATGAGAGTTGGTGATTTCCGACGAGCGCTTGCAGGAGAAAAAAAAATGCTTCCCATGTTTGTGCTGTTGATGTTGAAGACTACGTTCAATTGGTAATAATAATACTAGGAGTTGCAACAACTAATGGCCGGTTCACACCAAAAACGATAACTATAACAATATTAGCATCCACACCAATGTAAAATATTGTTCTATTTATCATAAGTGCACGTTGCAGTTGTATCAATGTTTGAGCTCTTTAAAGCAGCATGGATTCTGATTGGCTATCAATGTTTTTATCGTTCAATCAGCTGGAAATCATTCTGATTCCAACTATGTTTTTCCTCTGTGCCGTTATTGTTATAGTTGTAGTGTTATAGTCTGCTGTTCTTTTACATTTAGAACAAATTTTAAAACCTTATCTTTATTATTAAAATTATAGTTATCGCCCTTGGTGTGAACGTGTGATCGATTTGTCGATTATTTTTATTATAGAATTGGGAAATGATTAATTGCATCTATGCGCTGTGCATATACAACATACCAGTCACGTCACTTATGGCAGGTTGTATAATAATAACTTTTTTAGAAATTATATAATGGTAATAAAACACAATCAACATAATCATAATTGTTGGAACAGTGGTAATGTTAATAAACCATCATTTAAGATTTAAGATTTTTTTTACATTTCAGGACAAAAACAAAACAAGATAAAGTTACTTTGGGCCTAAGATAAATACTGTGAAAAAAGGTTACTTTTAGGGTATGTCTAATTATAATTTGCTTACACATTGGCCAAATCATGTTTCTATTTAAGTCTTGTGTTCTGCAAGGGTTTCTGTGAGGTTTATGTTTAAGGGTAGGGGTTAGGCAAGAGAAAAAAAAAAAAGTAAAATATTGATATAAAACCAATTAAATGTCCTCACTGATAGTAAATCAAATGTGTGTGTGGGTGTAAAAGAGAGGGAAAGTTGAGGTTAAGACATTTTTAACCTTTTCTTTAGTAATATAAACACAGCTGCTAATGTGAATGGGCAGATGAACTTATGACATTATGAATTTTTTAAAGACTGAAAGCCCTCAGGAACACACACTCTCACACACCATAAATGCAGAAATAGGAGTGGTGAAGGTCATTTTGTTAGTAGGAGATTAAAGCTCCCGTCTTTTTTTGGTGTTATTATGTTCTCCTACTTCAGTGTAGTGTGGAATAACCCTAGTAGTATATCCATTTTTTTGGGGGGGGGGTGGACCATTTCTCTTCCAGAAATGAGAATGAGGCTGTGAGGGATGGAAGTACTGTTTATACTGTTGTATACTTGGGTGTTAATCAGCAGCAGATGAAAATACATATTCTAGTAGGCGGATATACAGTACAGTCCAAAAGTTTGGAACCACTAACATTTTTAATGTTTTTAAAAGAAGTTTCGTCTGCTCACCAAGGCTACATTTATTTAATTAAAAATACAGTAAAAACAGTAATATTGTGAAATATTATTACAATTTAAAATAACTGTTTTCTATTTGAATATATTTCACAAAGTAATTTATTCCTGTGATGGCAAAGCTGAATTTTCAGCATCATTACTCCAGTCTTCAGTGTCACATGATCCTTCAGAAATCATTCTAATATGCTGATCTGCTGCTCAAGAAACATTTAATGTGTACAATTGTACAAAATATTTGTGTACAATATTTTTTTTCAGGATTATTTGATGAATGGAAAGTTCAAAAGAGCAGCGTTTATCTGAAATCTAATCTTCTGTAACATTATAAATGTCTTAACTGCCACTTTTGATTGATTTAATGCATCCTTGCTGAATAAAAGTATTCATTTCTTTAATTTCTTTTCAAAAAAATAAAAATAAAAATTCTTACTGACCCCAAACTTTTGAACGGTAGTGTATAATGCTACAGAAGCTTTGTATTTCAGATAAATGCTGTTCTTTTGAACTTTCTATTCATCAAGGAATCCTGAAAAAAAAAGTACACAACTGTTTTCAACATTGAAAATAATCATAAATGTTTATTGAGCAGCAAATCAGCATATTAGAATGATTTCTGAAGGATCATGTGACACTGAAGACTGGAGTAACGATGCTGAAAATTCAGCTTTGCATCACAGGAATAAATTACTTTGTCAAATATATTTAAATAGTACACAGTTATTTTAAATTGTAATAATATTTCACAATATTACTGTTTTTTACTGTATTTTTAATTAAATAAATGTAGCCTTGGTGAGCAGACGAAACTTCTTTTAAAAACATTAAAAATCTTAGTGGTTCCAAACTTTTGGACTGTACTGTATATGAAAAACAGGGTTTGTGAAAAAAAATTGAGTAAGACTACATGTTGAGCAGACTGTGTTTTGGTTTAGTTTGTCTGACAAAATACACCGTCGACTCTATCTAGACATTTCACTTAGCATTGTTAACATGTGAATGATATCTCGACTTTTTTTCGTAAAGGAACAAATACAAGTGGTACAAATTTGACTGTTTGTGGTCAGCTGCCATTTACCCATTACACTTCTGTAATTGCTCAGATAGAGGAGAGAGAGAAACAGCAGCCTGCAGCCCTTTTCAGCTGCTGAATTATGGGAAACAGAAACAGAGACTACTCTTTGTGAAAGCAGGAGGAGATGCTCTTTTTAGTGTTAGATACTAGAGAGGCAGAAATGCTTTTTGACATGTAAAATACTATAAACTGCTATTGACAGGAAGAGACAAAGTTAAAATAAAGTAATACTACAATGTCACTATGCTTATAGTCATACTCTTTCTAAACTGCATTTATCTCTTTGTAAATAGCGATTTAATTCTAAATTTCATAGTAAGAAATTGTTGCCATTAAAAAGTGGTCTTATTTTAACCTGTAAAGTTTGGCTAGTTAAAGGGTTAGTTCACCCAAAAATAAAACTAATGTAATTTATTACTCACCCTCATGTCGTTCTACACCCGTAAGACCTTCGTTCATCTTCGGAACACAAATTAAGATATTGTTGATGAAATCCGATGGCTCAGTGAGGGCTCTATTGAGAGAAAAGCCATTCAAACTGTCAAGGTCCATAAAGGTACTAAAAACATATTTTAAACAGTTCATGTGAGTTCAGTGGTTTAACCTTAATATTATAAAGCTACAAGAATACTTTTTGGGCGCCAAAAAAGACAAAATAACGACTTTTCAACAATATCTATATGGGCCGATTTCAAATTCAAATTTCTATTTTAAGACCCATTGGAATTGCTCCATTTCTTCTTCCCCGAAATGAATCGCATTTTTGAGGGCCTAAACATGCTCTAAAACTCACGAAACTTTGCACACACGTCAGAACTGCCAGAAATGGGTTTCAGAATTAGGTGTGGCAAAATGGCTTGATAGTGCCACTTACAATACTTCAACGAAGTGCCCCTTCGTTTCACATACGTGTACGAAATTCAGTACATACATGTAATGATAACCCAATACCTACAAAAAAGTATCTTGGAGCAAAGTCCTAAACGCAACAGGAAGTCAGCCATTTTGAATGTCCTCTGCGATTTGATTTTTTTTTCTTTTCTTTTTTCTTCAGTTTTTGCAGTTTTTGCCATTTTCAGGCCTCGTACTTTA
>RJVU01057109.1:8385316-8396127 GCA_003731715.1 Anabarilius grahami
TATATTAATTAATCAGAAAAATTATTCAGACACTAGATATAATTTATATAATTTATTGATATAATTGATATAATTTATTTTTATATTTTTTTACTAGTGGGTGCTGGACACTAAGTCAGGATAGCAAAATAAAGTAACTGTGACATATTATACCCAAAAATTCTTCATATAGTGGACTACCAGTAAAATTTATATAAATTTGAGACCAAAAATTATTCAGAAATGATTTGACCTGACCATGTTTTGCTTAAGTGTTCTCTGACATAATTTTCTGACACAGTATAACTCTGAGATCTTGTCATATTTTATTACCATTTTTGTAAACTATAGTGAATAAACTGTATTAATGAATGAAATGTTCAAGGTGTCTGAATAAATTTTGGTTCGACTATAATTTTCACTTTTTTAACTCTCTTACATATTTTTACAGTATGTTAATATATTGGTACTTTTGACATCCCTTTTTTTTATCTCCATCAAATGTTTTCCTCATTTTCTCTCTTTCATTCTCTTTCTCTCTCTCCTGATCGCTAATGACTAAACAATGAGTTAATTACCTGAGTCAGAGCTCATGAATTTATTCATGTGCTCTCTGGCACTCTGGTAATTACCAAAAGCTTGTAGTGTACCAAGCAGAAAGGTTCTCCCCCCTCAAAGGGGCCGTTCATATCTTTATTACAGCATTGAGTGCCCCCCATATCCATTCACTCTCTGTACAGTTCGACCGTAATGCTGTTACCAAGAGATGACTTATCGTGCCACTTTTACAACTCATATTGTGAAAATCATGTCTCTGTTCTCATAGATGAATGTTTACAATTTCCCCTTTTGAATGAATGACAAAAGAAATCATTACATCACCATTGTTTACAGCACTGATATTTTGGAAATGACTGATAAAAGGGAGGGCTGGAGGTATTTTTCAGCTGTGTTGTTGTCCACAAGCTCAAGGCAGAACTCCATCGATTGGCCCTTTTCCAGTTAGTTCATCCTGAAGTGAGTCTTTGTGTCGATATGACAAGCTCCACGTCTGTCCTCTCCACAGCTCTTAGCACAAACTGCACAACAATACAGCCACTCTAGTATCTATAGAGATACTGTGTACAGAAAGCATCGCATAATGATCTTTAATATCTGCTGCTTATTGGGAGGTAATTCCTCCTCTGCGGCTGAAGTGCATCGATTGAAGGGCGACTGGGGAACAATAGTTTCATAATGGCCTAAGAGTTTAGATTCAACAGCGATTTCGATCTGAAAAATGAATGCCAACAATGGTAAAATAATCCGTGTAGGCATTATATGAAATTATATTGTGAGTGAACAGGATTGCGGGTCATAGGAGGTCAATGTCACATGAAAAAGACATTAAGAAAATTAAAATTTTTCTTGTAGATTTTTTGTTGTTGTTATTTTTAGCGTGCTTGGCATAGCATCACTGCTATGAAGCATGCTGGGCGTACTGAAGCGCTGTCACTTCCCTCATGGCCTCCCTGATAAAGACTAAGAGGAAAGGTCAGCTGCAGGACGGATGTCTCATGGACAATGAGTTCAAAGGAACTGCTGTTTTTCATAGAAGTTATTATCGAACGGGTCATTCTTTCTCACACTTTATTCAGCCAGATAATGAAACAAAACACTTGAAACATCCTTATCTGCCCCACCTTGCAAATCCACATATTAGCGTTATTATTTCGCGCCGTTACATTACGATATCAGTAACGACTATCTCTGGACTATAATTAGATTTATGCTAAAGGGTTTTATGTGTCCCTCTCCACTCTTTCCTTATAAGTGTTATATTTCATTTTATTTTTACATATCCTCTTTAACCAACCTTTTTGTGGCTATTTCAGTTTGCATAGATTCTTTCCTTTAACAGTGTCATGCGTTGTGACGTCTTGATGGCCTCTTGGCAGAGCCGTAACCACCATAGATATTGATTGGAGACAAATACCCCCAATAATTAGTAATGGCCAAATTGTCCCCCCCCCAATATTGATGCTGCTCTGCTCTAGTCTATTACGCATCGCTCTGTTTGTTGTTAGGATGACACAAAAAAGTTTGAAAAGTTACATTTTTAGGCTGGTCTGCCTCAGCTCAGTGCTCATCACTGTCAGAATGAGTGAGCTGGCCAATCAAATTAAAGAAGGTGGGGCTTACTGTTCACGGAAGACGAGTGCAAATTCCAATGCGATGCTTTCGTTTTAGCAGTAAAAGAGTACGTGGCGAGTAAGTAGCTAAACATTTAATATTTGATGACTATTTTATTGAAATATTCAGTGACCGACAGTAATATCCAGAGATGCAATCTACTCAACATTTTTATGAAATTTCGCCGTTTTTAATTGAAAACATGCTAATATGATATGATTAATGTAATTCATAACTGAATGTGACGAGACAAGAAACGTTTTGTGTTTTTGACACATTTGACATACAAATAAGAGTGAATATATATATAAACAACCATATTTGACTTACAAATAAGAGTGAATATATATATATCAAATATATATCAGATATATATCAAATACTTTAAATTGAGTACTTGACTACAATCAACCTTCTCTTTTGGTTATTCCCTTAAATCCCTTTTAAACTTTTTAATTATTTAATCCCCCCCCAATGTTCAAGACATGATTACGGCCTTGCCTCTTGGTGTCTGTTTTATTCACTGGGTAGCCCCACCCACACTAGAATCTCATTGGTCCAATGTCTTGCTTGAGATTTTTGTATTTTAAACACCAAATATGTTCTGATTGGCTCTGTTTTGGCTCATATAACTTTCATTTGTAGAACACAAAAGTTGAAGTTTTGAAGAGCGTCCTGGTCGCTCTTTTCCATGCAATCACAATGAATGAGGCCTGCAGCATCCATGCTTTAAAAAGGACACAAAAGCACCACATGATAGCTTTATGTTTCAAAGAGACTGAAATTTAAGTTGAAGTTTTCCGATGCCTTTTGATGAGAAGTAAAAATTGATATAATGCATTTATGATATTTATTGGAGCTTTTGCATCTGTATTACTCATTCCCAGTTCTGTGCAACTGCAAGGGAGGGAAAAAACAACAACCAGTGCATTCTTCAAAATGTCATAATTTTTGCACAAGAAATTGATGATCTTGTACTTTTGGTGGTTCAGCGCTTGCCAAGTGGCTACTATTGAGATAAATAGGATACTAGCAGATAATAAGATATTTGTATAAATAAATCATAGTTTTCTTATACATTTCTTATACTGCAGGCTGTTTTGTCTGGGTCAGGGACACTGGCCACAAAGAAGCCAGAAAGAAGAGAACACAGCAAGTCTTTCATTGAGATGGGGAGAGATGAGTCATTCCTCATGTGAGATTTTGAGGAAGAATTAAAGGGAAGCCTTCGGCAGGGACACGCCAGGTCTTTCTGCACTCTGAAGCTGCTAGAGAAAGACATGTGGCAGATAAGGTGCAAGGCGGGGGAGGTGATGTGTTTATCATAGGCAGTGTGTGTGAGCGTGAATGTTTTTTCGCAGGACGGACAGCTTCCATAATGTGTGGCAAGATGCTCAAGGTCCCCGTGATTGACGGGTCCTGCCGGGTCTGATGGATCCTCGGAGGGAGAGGATAGATTAATGTCTCTATTTTTCTGTCACTCGCTACTTTGTTTAGCTCTCACCCTTTCGCTCTCACTCACATTCTCCTCACTTTTCTTTCCTGTGCTTCAAACTACCTTTATTGTTATGCGGAGTGAAACTTGATTCATTTGACTGACAGAAAGTGCAGTTCTTGGAATGCAAACCTTAGCATGCTCGTATCTGTCACACCCTCGTGAAAATGCAAACATTGCACAGCAGTGTTTAATCAACACGTACAAAACATGCAGCGACACTCAAAAACGCTCATTTGCATGTAGTGATCCATGACTTTTGAAATGAGGAGCCGTGATAAATTCATAAATTCATATCCCCTCCGAGGATAAATTCATGTTACTGAATGATATTTACATTTACATTTGATGTTTACAAAGCTTATGCATAGCAGGGTTTTTCAAACTGGGTTCTGCGGGGAAAAATAATGTAAAAAAACAAAACTTGCAGAATTAAAGGGGTCATGATGCTATTTTAAAAGTTCATTATTTTGATTATTGGGTGTAATAGATAGGTTAACATGCTTTAATGTTCAAAAAGCATTTTTTTTCACATACTGTATGTTATTTCAGCTCCTCTATTCCCAGTCTGTCTGAAACGCATTGATTTCTACAAAGCCCCTCCTTCTGAAAAGCTCAGACTGCTCTGATTGGCCAGCTGACCCAGTGCTTTTTGATTGGCCAAACACCTCAAGCGTGTGTCGGAAATGTAACGCCCTGTACCATAATCGCGAGCCTCAGCTTCCAAGGCTTCTAAAGCATTTTTAAAAGGTTTTACCATATCAGTTTGAGTCATGTCCAATTCTGAAAATGCGAATGATCAAGCCGATCGATTGGAACCAACTTTGCAAGCACGACTTGAGCAGAACATTTCATTAGTAGTCTTTGTAAATAGCCGGCGTTGTGGTATTCCAGGTTCAAGAAGCTGTCCTCTGTAAAATGTGCGGTGCACAAGCAAACTTTTGGGTTGTACTGTTCAGAAACAGCTTTATAAATAAATCTTAACCTCTGATTAACCTCTGAAAGCAAAAGAGACTTTACTTTCACATCCAAACACACAGCGTCACCGCGACATGACGACAACTCTTTAATTAATTGAAACTTCACCTTCTTTCTTTGTGTATGCCTTTGGGCGGGCATTGTACAAATTTTTCACATTGTGATGTGGATGTTTGAGGAAGTAATATCTGGACTTGGATCGAGGTGTATTATGCAGGTCTGGATCAGTGTTCTCTGTTAGAATAAATAGAATAATAATAGAATAGAATAAATAGAATAAATCGCTTTGTGGGAGTCTAAGAGCTTTGTAACTTTGCAGATCTTATATAAATGCAGAAACCGATACATTACACACTAAAGGAGAAGGAAAACATTATTGCATCTTATGACCCCTTTAAAGACTTGTCAGAAATCATGACAGCATTCACAATTATTTAATTTTATTGACAGCATTAGTTTTGAACGGTAAGAAATTAAAGAGTTAGTTCACCCAAAAATTATATTTCTGTCATTTATTACTCACCCTCATGTCGTTCCACACCCATAAGACCTTCGTTCATCTTTGGAACACAAATTAAGATATTTTTGATGAAATCCGAGGGTATCTGAACCACACATAGGCAGCAACGTCATAGCACCTTTTGAGGTCCAGAAAAGTAGTAAAAACATGGTTAAAATATACAACGTGACTAAAGTGACTCAAAAATATCTTAATTTGTGTTCCGAAGAACGACATGAGGGTGAGTAATAAATGACAGAAATGTAATTTTTGGATGAACTAAACCTTTAAAACCAATCTACATTTTGGTAGAAAAAAAGTATCTTTTTTAATTAAGTTTTAACCTTCATACTTTCAAGAGTAGTGTGTATTTGTGTTCTTGGTTTTATAGGGTGCTATTCTCTATTAAAATTAATTTAACAGTATTTGTGCAATAAAAGTAAATCTAACATTAAATATTGGGTAGAAAAGTGACTGCGTACTTAATACAGTGATTTGTATGATGTCGAAAGATCATTTTTTTTCAGATAATATTTTAATATCTTCTTTTGAATTTAGTAGAATTGACCGTTAGTCAAGAAATCCTTGGAAAACATACACTTTTATCTTGTAATATTTGCTTATAATATTGCTATATTTTCTATACTGTTTGTTTCTTATTCAAATTTTTGTGCAGTTACTGCCTCCTTGGACGGAAGCCGTTGGTTGTAATTGTTAGAGCATGTATTCAGTAGTCCATTCTTGGAAAATCATGCCCTCTTTAACTCCCTCTCTCTGTTCCCTTGTTTCTCTATTTCTTTCACATTCACAGAGACAGAGAGCGAGGGATCAGTTGAGTAGCTCTCTCTGGTTGAATGATTCATCCCAACACACACACACACACACACACATCAGAAGAGTTTCTGATGCAGATATTTTTAGAACGCGTTGGCAGTGGGATCCAGAGAGATATGCGTGTGTGTGTGTGTGTATGTGTATGTGAGTGAGTGAGTACTATAGACAAAACCAGAACGTGATTAGAGAAGTAATGTCACATCAGAGCGCAAAGACAGTGACTCAGAGAGTCTTCAATTCTCCTTCCAGTAAAAACACACAAGACTCTACTGTTTAACTCATTATAGACATTGACTAAACTTCAGACAGAATGCAAACCCAACACAAATCAACACACTATGACCAAATCACTGAGCAGTAGGGGTGTGACGAGATCTCGTGTCACGAGATCTTGCGAGACTAAAATGTGACGAGATTTCTCGTCGAGGCAAAAAGTAGTCTTGTGATATTGCCATGACAGAGTGTTAGGATGATTAGGAAAGAATATGCTACCGCTACATTTACATTACGCCTCCACTGTCGTTTTGCTTTGTATTTAAATAAAAAACATTTAATTCAGTTGGATAACGGTCGCCGCCGCTCCATATTAACAGAGTACGCGCGAAAGTGAAAGTAAACGCGAGCGCGCATTCAAACGCGATTTCAATACCCTGCATTTTGAAAGCGGCTCCCAGATGAATGCAGATATCTCTCAATATGAAAGCTATTTTAGGCTGGGCAGTGTAGTTGTAACCATCTCTTAGCTCTGTATCAAATGAAAAATTTGGTCTTATTTGCACTTTGAATATTGAGAGAGTGCGATTATGGTTGCACTTATTGTAAAGTGTAACCATAAAAATTAATAACAGTTTTCTCTTAATCTTATTAAGCACAAACAGTAAGGTTTCATTTGTTAACATTAGTTAATGTACTGTGAACTATCATGAACTAACAATGAATGACTATTTTTATTAACTAACATAAACAAAGATGAATAAATACTGTAGCAAATATATTGCTCATTGTTAGTTGATGTTGGTTAATACATTAATGTTAATAAATGAGACCTTATTGTAAAGTGTTACCATTTTTATTTATACTGTTTTTATTTCTATGATCAGTTTGTGGAAAGGAGTTCAGTTAGGAGGTCAAAAGTTGTAGAAGCTCATAAATAATTTTTTCTACTCATGTATTTCGCCATTGAGGATTTCTTAATAATAGTGTGTAAAAATCTCGTCTCGTCTCGTGAGCTACCTGTCTCGTCACACCCCTACTGAGCAGTCAATGCACTTGCTTCATACTGACCAATCAGCAACCAGAACACAGACACCACTAGACACTACTGACCAATCAACACAGATGATACAAATAATGTTGGGTGTTCTGTAACATGAAAATAGGATTGATGGAAAGTTCTCAAATAAAGAAATTCTTAAAGTAAACAAGATTATACATGTAAAATATTGTAGTAGTAATATGTATTATATTGAGCTAGTATTATAATGTTAAATATCTGAAGCAAAAGTGAATTACATTTCTTCTCTAATATCATTTTTTCAAGAATTTGAATTCTTAATGTTTTTTCTCTTCAGAACACTCTTTAGAATAAAGAAACAAAGAAATATAATTTTCCAAAGTTTCAAAAGTTTTTCTCTGAATGCAAACTATTCTTAACTTAAGAATTCTATTCTTTAGAATGTTTTTGATTCCGTTCCAGGCATTTTATTTTGAATAGGTAATCTGTTGCATAACACATAAGTCTTTTTGTATTTACATCAAGGAATTAGGTTAAAACTGATATAAGTGTGTATCAAAGTCGTGTCATAATTTATCCAAGTTTCTTCTTTTAAGTCTTCACTATCTTGTGTGGGGAATCAACAAATATTTATTTTATTTTATTTTACTATCCAACAAGCCAACTTCAGGACTGTTTTTGGAATAGCACACTAGAATACTAATCTTACTATATCTGCAACATACAGCATATATACTATAAATAGTACTGAAAATGTACGTTTGCCAAAATGAGTTTATAACATAGCACGCTGCACAGAATATTGCATCCCACAATGCAATGCACTTGCTCCTTCATGTGCAAGATTAATGTTGATTTCAATATCATTATTCGATCAGACTGCTAAAAGACACAAGTGTATCCTGCCTTGTTTATACTGCACAGTATGTATAAAGCAGTATGCTAGTATTCTTTTACAAACATAGTCATAGACTCAATACTAACAACACATAAACAGTGACCTCATAGCACCATAAAAGCATTTCTTGTGATTTGCACATTGAGCATGTTCACTATGCTACTGTTATGCAAGCACTCATCGTTCAACTATGTAATGTAAACACAGCCCTGCCCTAAATGGAGGTTCTAGTGCATATCGCAGACATTATATCAGCATGCTAATAGAAATATATTTCAATTAGCATGGATGTACTTCCATTTGGACTTAGCTAAATCCTTTATGTGAGTCATATGTCAGGCTCGGAGCTTAGTTGAAGCAGCCATTCTAGTGTAAATGAGCGCTGACTCTGAATAATTAAAATGCCTTGCCATTTCCCTTGTCCTTGCCGGGGCCTTCTCTCATAACTCACCCACATATAGAGACCCGGGCTGGAATGGTTTTGCCAAGCTAATACGGGCGGTGGAAACGCCTCCTCTAGTCGTTCCAAGGGACAACCTGTTCTCACCGTAGATGAGTATGATGAGTGAGGTGTGGCTGTCATTCTCTCTCTTTCTCTCACTCTCACACTCTCTCAGGTATTTCACTTCACTCACAACTCTGAGTGAGCGAAAACTTGTTTAGTGAGTGAGAGTGTGGAGTTTGTAGGTGTGAACGGTGCGTCTGTGTGTGCGTTCGCACTTGAACCTGCATGCTTGCATACAATACATCGCATTGTATGCAGGAACGCCTGTTCAGTCTAGCAGAGCTTTATTTGATCAGCAAGTTTAGGCATTCTTACTTTTCATTGTTCGTATTTGCTTTGAATGTTTAAACTACATACCGTGATTATGACGTGACGTAACAAAAGGGTTTTGAGAGGGAAAGAAATAAGGCAGGTAAAAGGAAATCACAGCAAGAAAAAGGATTTCAGAATGTCTTTAAAGTCCCTCTGTAGTCAATTATTTTATCCCTTAAAACTCATCTTTGATCACCAAAATTACATATTTAAAAAAAAAAAAAAATCAAGTGAAAAAAATGTCTTCATGCCTTAAAATAGCTTGAATGTAACTCTACACCCTTGCCTCATTTAATATACACGGATCAATGAATATGCAAATTAGCCCCGCCTCCACTCGCTCACGCCAGCTCGGAGAGTCTACTGTTGCTATAGTAATGAGCAATTTGTTGTTTGTGTTGTGGATATTTAAGAAAAAAGCTTGCTTCGCTTCGTATATTCAGTTTAATTTCTGACGCTTAAATTGTGTTTTAAATTATGAATTGGCAAAACGCCTTTGCAAAATGGTCTGAATCCACTTGCATTCGTTTGGACTGCTCTCTCACTGAATCACCTGAAGCGATTTTTCTGTAAAACAGACAATATCGAGAGAACAAGCAGCCGTTTTCCTCTGTGAACATGCGCCAAATGGATGTTTGACAATTTCATTGCTTTTTGGAGTTTTTTAGATTTAAAAAACATTCAGATGAAATCCTGCAGGCGCCCGTGCCTTCTCCGTACATGAAATAAATGCACATCCTTGAATGAGCGCAGATTTCCAGCATATTTACTTGAACTTATCAGGTAGGCTAATATCTATGGTTTGATCCATTCCAGAGGCAGCCAAAATCAGAATTTATAATGGACTGAATAACTCTCTCAGAAATTGACGTGCGATTCCACACTGACTGACATATGCACATGAATCACGGTCACACGCACACGCCCATAGCAATATTGTTTTAGCTATGTTTTATAGTATTAAAATATTTAGAAGGACAAAACATGAACTTTATTTGCTTTACTTCAAGTCAGCAGTCATTTTACTTTGACGCGAGCCCCTATGTGCTCACACACTTGGCACAGCCCTTGCGACAGTTCTGTCATTAATTAATATGAATTCATTAAAGTAGCCTTTTGCTTGACTACGTTATCAAACAGCTAATAATGTGTTGCTAATGTTACTCACACCGTTCCTGTTCTTCATCTCAGAGTCAGACAGCTGCCTTCTAACAATCAGTATCCTTACAAACGCTTTGAACAACTCAGAACATCAGTGGAGAAAGGCATATAGTTCATCATAACATCGTAATAGACTCGTTATATTGCTAAATCTACACAATTTTTCATATCAACAGAATATATACTGGGATAACCTGGCTTCTCTCGAGACTTTCCTGCTTCAGAGCGGTCATAGTTAATGATATGCTAAAGCCTGCCGGCACCTTGTTGTGATTGGTTACAAGGTAGTCTGTGACGTCACAAATAGGGTTGGGTATCGTTTGAATTTGAACGATTCCGATTCCAATTCCGATTCCTTGTTTCGATTCCGGTTCCTAACGATTCTCGATTCCGATTCTTTTAAGAGGCAGGGTCAAAAAAAGTTTAGGATNTGGTTTACTGCACTTTCATACATAAAGTACTCAGCAATGGTGCTGACTTATGAATTTGCACATGGTTTGTCTTAAAGCATATTAAAAACACTACATAGGCATATAGACAACATTAAAAACTTGATTTTCACCGCAGGGGGTCTTTTTAAAAAAAAGGATGTCAGTGTATGATGAGTTTGCAGCAAAAATGCTATGCAACATAATCTCAGCCAATCAGAACATGCTTGATGTTCTATGATCAAATCTGTAAATAAAAAAAAAAATCACTCTGTATTTAAGTGGCTTAATACTTTTATAAAACATAGGCAATTAT
>RJVU01057109.1:8398843-8415763 GCA_003731715.1 Anabarilius grahami
TTGACACTCGCAGTTTCTGTTTCAAAAAATTGCTACGCATACAGCAGCTTTGTCATCATTACAGCAGTGTCAGAGGAAATATCTTAACCTGCATATTGAATCTCTGAACATTGTGTTGGACAATGTGGATGTTGGCCTCAAAAAGGTTGAGAACTGCTGATCTAGGCTGCATAAGCTTTTTTTTTTCACTTGGACATGTGTAACGTCATGGAAATATTCGAATATTCTTTTACTTTGACTTTTTCATACTGTACAGGTTTTGTTTTGAATAGTCTTGAAATGACTGGTGAAGAACCAAACTGTAGCAATGTGAAAGATTACACAGCCTAATTTCACAGACAGGCCGATGCGGGGAATTCACACCGGACGATCTGATAGGTCACTGTGTCTTTCTTGAGGATGTGGTCTAGGCATTTGAGTCAGTAGAGTATAAGACCCCCAGTGCTGTTTAAAATCTGTGGCCTTGGCTCTGTTCTCATGGTCCTGGTCCATATGCTAATCATTAAACACATGTTGAATGACCAAAGAGTCTGGGACTGCCGAGTCATTTCCTGTGTAACTGTACGTGTGAGCATGTGATATGCATTCAGTGAGTAAAAATAAAGGTTCCAAAATGTGGTTTTCACAGCAATGCCACAGAAGAACCATTTTGGTACATTTTGAACAGTTGGTAAAAGAACCATTTTCTTATTAGTGTTAAGAACATTTTTAAAGAAACATTTACCACTCTAAAGAACCTTTTGTGCAATGGAAAGTTTCTGTGGAACTTCGTGGAGCCATCAATGCCAATAAAGAACCTTTATTTTTATGAGTATACAGTATCAAGATCCAAGAGGAGTCGATCTGTACTCAAGTGACAAAAAACAGGCCTGGATGGGGAGTACTGGCAAATGATGGATGTCCTCATTTGGTCAGCTCATTGGATAATGTGATGGAGTACAGTGATGGTTGTTACAAAGTCAGTTTAGTGCATTACGTTATTGACTCGGCTATGAATGCCACATGCTGTATCCATTGTCTGTACAGTTATAATCTTTCCTTCTGCGTCGGCGTGAGATCTGTGTTTGGAGAGCTGTTACTTTAGACCTAAAAATACAAGCTGAGTTCACAGCTGCGATAGAGACTGCTGTGTTAGTTTCCTTATGGGCTCGAGGGTTCGCTGAAAAGCATGCGATGAGGCTGAGAAGAGGTGGGAAATGGGAAAGCCTGTAGGGAGGGAGTGATTGTGAAATCTCTTTGACAGGGTTCTTGCAGTTACTTTTTTAGTCTTTGTGCATTTCTGTACTCCTTTTTACAGCTCCATGTCGATTCAAAGCATATCTTATGGCATGAGAGAGGATGAAAATGAAGGAGTAGCATGTTTTAATAGCCCCCTCCACACTTCTATTCAGGGCTATGAAGCTGTGATGGAACACCTGGTGATCCCTGATTTGAAGTGAAGACTTACTATGGGAAATGGAGCTTTTATGTTCATTAAAGGGGTCCTTGATGATGATTTCACTTTTTTTTTTAAACTTTGGTTAGGGTGTAATGTTGCTGTTAGAGCATAATAAACATCTGCAAAGTTTCGATGCTCAAAGTTCAATGCAAATGGAGGTATTTTCTTTTACAGAAATCACTTTTTAAGGACTACAACACACGGCTGGTAGGGACTACAACAAGCTTCTTTCTGGGTTGGTGACATCACAAACCCCACAAATGACATAAACCCTGTCCCCGAGAACACACAACAAAGGGGGTGACGCCATGTTGGGCTGCTTTAGAGAAGAGTTGTTGTAGTTGAGTGTTGTTGACATGCCGTCTCTTTTCATCTTGAGGTCAAAGCGGTGACTGTCGAAAGGTGCATTGAAGCCCTGATATGAGTCATGTACTTGCACGTACATCCATTAGATGTGGAGCACATACAAAGACATCATTTCTCGATCTCGGTTTGCACATTACGGTCTGAACTTGTAGAGGAAATGCATCTTGCTTAATCTATATAGGAAATGTATTTCTCTTTCTTGCTTTCTGCTCTCATGCACTCTCGAGTCAAGGTCTGGTTTTAGTCAAGGTTGTGGTTTATCTGTGGTTTTCTATCCCCCACAATTCCATAGGGCAATGGTGAAAAGCTCAAGGGCTTATTCTGTAACTGCCCTGAAGTTGTCAGTGTGTAAGCAGTTATATAAGTGTATGCTATATAAGCAACCATAATTACACCAACCTTGGGTCAGTGTTTTGTGTACCATAATGAACAACTAAGGAAATTGAGCCTTATGACCCTCAGAATCTATGGATTATGGGAAAGTGTGATTGGTTCAAACACGATACACCACAGTGCATAATGACAGAAGAAAGGGTTTGCATCGGTCTGACAATAAAGGATGGGAATTAGGGCTGCACGATATTGAAGAAAAATGTGGTTAAATAATGTGATATGTGATGCAAAAATGCTTAAAGTGTGTGTAAAAAAGAAAAAGAAAAAAGAAATATGTTGACTGAAAATTATACAACCAACAACATGTTTCAATGGCTTGATGATCCTTTAGACACATTGTGTGCCCACTTATCGCAAGCCATTTTGCATATTATGATTTGTACATTTGCTATGTCAATATATATTTTCAGTTTTGATTATTTCAATATATTGTGCAACCCTAACAAGAATCATAAGGAATTTGATTCTAGTTCTGATTCTACTAAAGAGTTTCAGTTCCTTAAAGATTCTAGAAGAAGCACCAAATTATTCATACTATATATATATAATTGTCACATAATGACTGGTTGTAGTAAGTGCACAAAGACGAAGAATTCACAAGAACAATCTTTAACATCAATACTAAAACAGGAACTTAGACAACAACCACATAAACTCAAAACGCAAACGATACAAGACACTGAACAAAGGAAACTGAGGACTTAAATACAAGAGAGAGTAATCAATGGGAAACAGAACAGATGCGTAAATTAAATTAACAACCATGGACATTAACTAGGAACACAGACAAACAGAACAGAACCAAACTAAAACACAATGAAACTAAACCAAAACGGAACTACACGTTACAATAATACCATGTTGGAAAGGTTACTTTGGAAATGTAATGGGTTTCAGATTACAAGTTACCCTATTTAAAATGTAATAAGTAATGTAACTATTTCATTACTTTATTAAAGTAATATAACTGATAACATTTGATTACTTTTTTTGATTACTTTTATAATTTCCAGTACTGGAACGCAATTTTATCACTCGCCATGGTGGCAACTCTCAGACAGGTTGTAGCCTAAAGCTTTCAACGGCAATGTGGATTGATGTCATTGGCACTGCAAATTCAAACAAGAGAACCAATCAAAAGCATCAGAATAGTATCGCTTTATGAAACAGCCTTTAAATGGCAGGCGGCATCGTGCATATCTAAAACAGACAATGCAACAAATTATTATTATTCAGCATCCTAGATTTTTACAGAAAATATTCAGATGTAACCCCCTTTGTAATTGTAAACATTTTCATAAGTAACTGTAATTTAATTACACATTTTTTCTCAGTAACTGTAACTGATTACAGTTACATTTATTTTGTAATTAAATTACGTAACTGCATTCGTTACATGTAACAAGTTACTCCCCAACTCTGACCATACCATATATGATATATTTTTTAATACCAAGGTTTCAGATGGTAGAAATGCATTTTCTTCTGTTAGTTTGCGCCACATCTTGGACTGGAGTGTGAAGCGCTGAATGGCACACAGAAGAGCAATGACATCTGCCATGATTATTAAAATTCATTCAGTGTATTTTACTGCCAAAATTGTTAAAATGGAGTGAATTCAGTGAGTGAGCCATTGTAGAGTTCAAGACTCACTTGTGATTCATTAAAAAGAACCAGCTCAAGAGAATCACTCATTTGTGAATAGGAATACACTGGTTGTCTTGTATGTATATTGTGACATGCATTCAAGCAAGAACTACACAATGGAATAGAATTTTGTTTTTTTATTTTTTCATTGTATTATTTCTCTCTTATCACATTCAATTCAGACCTCAAGCTCCAATTTGTAGCATTTTGTTATGGTATTTCATCTACAAAAAAAATTTTTTGGTTCTGTGTTTTTTAATATCCAGAACCAATTCTAAACAAGTATGATTCTTGATTCCCAACCCACACTGTACATTTCATGTGAAACACACAGAGGTTACATACCCACTGACTCATCTATTAATCGATTCATTGATCACACCGCATGGTAGATCACCTCAAGACCACATCCTGATCTCGATATTCCTCCAGACTGAGACACAGATAAATGGATCAGGATGATTTGCAGTAGACACTGGAGGAGCTGTAAAGAAGCAGAACACATTGATTAGGTGAAAGTGAGTCTGAGAGCTGAAGAAACCTCCTCGTCTCGCACGTAGGACAAGGGCACTTATCATTGGGGCAGTCGTGGCCTAATGGATAGAGAGTCGGACTTGTAACCCAAAGGTCATGGGTTCGAGTCTCAGGTCCGGCAGGGATTGTCGGTGAGGGGAGTGAATGTCCAGCGCTCTCCCCACCCTCAATACCACGATTGAGGTGAGACCCTTGAGCAAGGCACCGTACCCCCAACTGCTCCCCAGGCGCCGCAGCAATGGCTGCCCACTGCTCCGGGTGTGTGTTCACGGTGTGTGTGTGTTCACTGCTGTGTGTGTGCACTTGGATGGGTTAAATGCAGAGCACAAATTCCGAGTATGGGTCACCATACTTGGCCACATGTCACTTCACTTCACTTCACATCATTAACGAGAAGATGGGAGTGATTGCTGCAACAGCAATGAGTATCAGTGCATATATCATGTAATATATGGATTAGACATGTAAGTGTGCATATAGTGTGTTTTAATGGATGTGTGGAGGAATTTCCATGTGTTTTAGTTGGTATGGTTCTGTTGAACACTTTGTCTGTTCAACACTTTGTTGAAAACAAGGGACCCATCTGGGCAGCAAATCTCGAAGCCAGACCACTCTTAATTCTCTCTCTGTCACTCTATCTCTCTCTCTGCCTGATGGTGTGGTGAAGTGGCACTTAAACTCCCACTCAACTGGACTGTATTCACTATCATATGACTAGTGTATAAACAGATAAACTGTGGCCACAAACATTATGCACTGACCAAAACAGATCAACTTCCTCTAAGTAGTAATGCTTTTCTGCTCTTCTTTTGAGGTATGGAGAGGACAATTCCTTTTTCTGTAAACTGGTGTGTAGTAAAATTATAATAATGGGGAATAAATATAAAGCTCCAGCATTGACAGTGTTTTTGCTCTTCTATATGCATAATTTTGATGTTGAAATCATTTTGCTATATTTAAGGTTGTCTGGATGATACAACTGTTATTTTAATGAGGCTTTATTGGCATAATCTTTTATTATTATTTCTTAGAAACAATATACTTCAACATTTTAATTATGTCTATATATTTTTGTTTTACTGCTAATTAATATTTGAAAAAAGCATTAATAAAAAAAAAAAAAAAAATGGAGGATAAAAATGGTCTGCCAAATCAAGGTTATGTGGTTCAACCAATGTACAAAAAACAATATATAAAACAGGAAATTATATCATAAAGAGAGAGAGTGTGTGTGTGTGTGTGTATGTGTGTGTCAAGGTCAAGGTCACCAAGTCTTTTTGACCTTTTTTGAAAGGCAATGCTAGTTTAGGTTGTAAAATGTGCAAAAACTTAATATTTATACATGAATAATTCCTGATATTTGCAAAAAAAAACAAAAAGCTTTTTACCAATTTACAAATTTAGATGTGTACTCTGACCTCATCATTGTCATGAGCTACATAGATGGCAATTCCTTTCTTCTACAGCTCACTGGTATGTATTAGGCTAAAGCACAATATGGAAGCTCACTTTATGGAAAGCACCGGCATGGATGTTTTTTTTTTTTTTCGCAGGAATTCTGTTTCATTTTTTGCTCTTGGCTCAAGTGAATCCAAATACTTCCCTTCCAGACTTGTGCAGCACATCAGAGCGAAGCAAGCAGGTTTCAATTAAAGAACGTGGGAGTTTGGTAATTTATTGTTATTTTGGACCTTCTGCTACACTTAACGTCACGGCATTTGTGTAAGTGTGTTTGATGTCTGTGAGAATGTCAGTCTTGTTCAAGAGTGTCTTGATTTGTGCATCTTATGTACGTGTTGCCGCGTACATCTGTGTGTGCACTCGTCTTCATGCTTGTGTAAGAGGTAGTGGATTTGATTGATTGAGAACTAAAAGCCCTGCTGAGAGGCGCAGACAGCTGTGGGGAGAGAGTTAGCCGTGTGTGTGGAATGTGTGGGCCTTAATGTTGATGCATTATCACAAGCGCTGGTCCATTAATAATGACACATGTAATTTGCTGCCTCTCTAGTGCCCTTCTTCCTCATGCCCAAAATGGGATAAAAAGCCATGATTGGTGCGTTGTGGAGAAAGCTGTTTGTCAAACTGTGGATAACCCTAATCTGCCACAAATAGGAGGACGGCACTGGCAATGCTAACCGTTTATGTCGGCCCCCGCGCCCCGCAAGGATCTCCACACTGCCCATTTAGAGCCGTTTAACTGGTGATCCTACTGGGACATTAGTGTTGTGCAGTGGAGACGTATCAAATGACTGTAAATCAAAATACATTGGAATGTGTGAACATTTCCTAGGTTGTTTTAATAAAGCCAGTAACCATACCTTGCAATTTTTTGCAGGGTTCCTGAGAGATGTTCAGCTGTCATATATGTGAACTGAACCATGACCGTTAGAAAGTAGGAAATAAAACATAGCAATACTTTTTATAATATTTAATAATTTCAGTATTTATTATATTGTAATATTATAGTATTTTAGTATTATAGTTATAATAAATATACCAAAAAATATTAGAACAATTAAAATAATTAGTCATCATTAGACATACATGCACTAATTTTCTTTTTTTCTGAAAGTTCTATTTATATGAACCTTATACCTTGCAGTCCGATTCATATATTCGTTTACATGTGCAATTGAGAATAACATAAAAAAAGAAAAATAGAAATCACGATTCTCCCACGATTCCGAATAGACAGCTAAACAAAATAACATGTGATTTACTAGAGGTTCAGACAAAATGTTAATTGCTGCAGTCTGTTTAAAAAATGTTTCATTGATTTGAATGAATAGTTTAAAAAAATAGGTTTGAATGAATTTTGACTCACTCGTTTTTCAGCTTTTTTAAATGAATATCTTGAATGAATGATTTATTGATCCATTCAGGGCCCTTCATAGGCGTTGCAACTGGTGCGACCGGGCTGGGCCCGTACTTCTGTGATCATTTGAATTATTGTAACCGAAATAATAATACTGTGTGGTTGAAAAGATTTTTTGTGAAGATGTTTCCTACCTATACATGACAGCTGCTCTAACTGGGACAGCGGCAGCGCCAACGCAGATTTGAATGTTCCGCTGTTATCATACTTTTCAAAGGTTTAGTTGACATAGCTGTATCATTGGCATTTAGGAATATGTTCACATGGGTGTTTTAATCAAGATTGATCTTATGTTAACGTACGCATCATGGCACTGTGCAAGGTATTTTTGAATTCGATTGAGAAAATAGTTAGATTCAAGTATTTACATACTTAATTTTTTCCTATGGATTGGATTATATCAGATCTACACCACCCCCAACTCAATCAAAATTTTATTCAAATCGAGCTCAATCAAATTGATTGAGGTGTATACATGATGTCTATTCAATTCTATTGTGGATTATTTGGTTGCATGTGAACGTAACAATTAAACATTCCTTCTAATCACTTATTTTGAACTAGTGATTTTACCATTTATTTTGCTTGAAAATCAATATATAAGTGTTGATGTGGAAATAATGTGTATTAGCAATAGCATGTAGTTATGTAAGACAGGAGACATTTCTTTGACTTATTTTACTGTGAAATGTTGACAACAAATGATAGACAGCAACAGACAGTCACGGCACTCATTCAAACAGAGAATGGATCGAGAAATGACAAAAACAGGCATGCGACATCTGGAGTTTTTCACGCTAAATAAAGAAAATGTGGCATTTGCTGTAATGTGTTTGTATGATGTTTGCTATAAATGTATTTAAGTTAAAAGAAGTCTGTAATGGTTAGTCAGTGACAAACAAAAAATAAATCTGATAATTTGCCATTTTGGCTCTTTTAAATGTAAAATATAGTGTATTTTAAATATGGTTATGGTTATTACTCATTTTAACTTCTAAAAAAAAATCTATTTACTAGAGGTAGAGTATTAGTATTGATCAAGAATATTGACTTTGATAGGACTTATCAGATCGAAAAGGAAATAACTGGTATCACCCTTGCCTTATATCAGTATCTTGCCTATCAAGTAAAATGATTTTGTTTCAAGGCTGCTGAGATGTATTTCCTGGAAAACAAGACACTGATTAAGAATAGGATATTTTGCAGTGTGTAGGAAAATCCTTCTTTTTCAGGTGCTTGTGCTTGTGTGAGTGAGTTTCAGTGTGCATGCTACTTAGCAAGCATCTGTTCTTGTGTGTGTATGCACCTATGTTGGGGATAAAGTGCATGAAAGGGCACAGATGTGGTTGACTCAGCCTTTTAGACTTAAGTTTGTGAAAGCATTCGGTTTCTCCTGCTTTCTCCTCAGTCTGGCAGAAATGCTAAGCATGCTAAATGCAAAGGGCCATCGATGATTGTAAACTGGACGAACGAGCTGTAGGCTGCTGTGATTCGCTGCCCACGGAAAGAGCTGTAAAACCAGCTGGGCTTCTAGTCAAGGTTGATTGGATTGCAAATAGCATCGAGCGGAAGGATCAGCCCACGTCAGTGGCTATCAGCGCTAATGACCTCTGCATTGTGCCTGAATTAAAGCCTGTGACAGAGGCCGCTTAATGTGGATGAACATGAGAAATATTTTTATAAAATTAACCTCTCCTCAAATATTTGTATTATAATTATTCTCATAACAATAATTAATAAGAAGTTAAAGGTTAGTTCACCCCAAAATGAAAATTATCCAATATCTTACTAACCTTCAAGCCATCCTAGGTGTATGTGACTTTCTTCTTTCAGTCAAACACAATCAGAATTATATAAAAAAATATTCTGGCTCTTCCAAGCTTTATAATGGGAGCGAATATTAACCACGATTTTGAAGCCCAAAAAAGCACATCCATCCATCATAAAAGTAATCCATACGATTCCAGGGGGTTAATAAAGGCCTTCTGAAGTGAAGCGATGCGTTTTTGTAAGAAAAATATTCATATTTATAACTATAGACTAGCTTCCGGTAACATCCACGTCTCACGTTCACGAGAGAGTCAAGTTCTGGCGTATGAAACAAATAGGGCTGGCAACAAAGTCATTTCTCTTTAAATATTCTCGTTTTAGACTTCTAGTTCGTGACTGGTGTTTTGTTTTGCTCTATCCTCTGCTCTTCTGCGTTTGTCGATACAACATGCGTCGAGTCAAAGTTCTGTCTTCCACCGGAATCGACTCTCGTACGGAAACCAGTGATTCTAGTTTATAAAGTTATAAATATGGAAAGTTTTCGTACAAAAAAGCATCGCTTCACTTCAGAAGGCCTTTATTAACCCCCTGGAGTTGTGTGGATTACTTTTATGATGGATGGATGTGCTTTTTATGGCTTCAAAATCTCATGCCCCCTTCACTCCCATTATAAAGCTTGGAAGAGCCAGAATAATTTTAATATAACTCAGATTGTGTTTGACTGAAAGAAGATAGTCGTATACACCTAGGATGGCTTGAGGGTGAGTAAATTATGGGATAATTTTCTTTTTTGGATGAATAGAGCAAAACAAAACACCTTTTAAAGTGTTCTCACTGGTTGTTAGCATGTTGCTTTGCAGTTGCTAAAGAATGTTCTCTGTGGAAGTTAGCATATTGTTATGTAGTTATCAGAATCAGAAAGAGTTTTATTGCCAGGTATGTTGTTTACACATACTAGGAATTTGTTTTAGTGACAGAAGCTCCACAGTGCAACAGAGTAATAGCGACAAGACAAGACACATAATAAAAATAATAAAATAATAATATACAAATTTACAAGATAGACAAAGTGCAAAAAAAAAAAAAGAAGAAGCAAAAAACAATATATAATATAGACAATTGTATGTACAGTTATGTGTGCAAATTTGAAATATAAGTAAGTGTTTTAAGTAAATAATGTGTAATAGTGTTGTGTGTTCCGTGTTTGTCAAGTGTTCATGAGATGGATTGCCTGAGGGAAGAAACTGTTCCTGTGTCTGGTCGTTCTGGTGCTCAGGGCTCTGTAGCGTCGACCAGATGGCAACAGTTCAAAGAGGGAGTGTGCTGGATGTGAGGGGTCCAGAGTGATCTTCTTTGCCCTTTTTCTCACTCTGGATAAGTACAGTTCTTGGAGGGTTGTGCCAATGATTCGCTCAGCAGACCGGACTACCCTCTGTAGTCTTCTGAAGTCAGATTTGGTAGCTGAGCTGAACCAGACGGTAATTGAAGTGCAGAGGATGGATTCAATGATGGCAGAGTAGAACTGTTTCAGCAGCTCCTGTGGCAGGTTGAACTTCCTCAGCTGGCGAAGGAAGTACAACCTCTGCTGGGCCTTTTTCACAGTGGAGTCAATGTGAATGTCCCACTTCAGGTCCTGTGAGATGGTGGTGCCCAGGAACCTGAATGACTCCACTGCAGTCACAGTGCTGTTCATGATGGTGAGTGGGGGGAGAGCAGGGGGGTTTCTCCTGAAGTCCACGATCATCTCCACTGTCTTGAGCGTGTTGAGCTCCAGGTTGTTAAGACTGCACCAGACAGCCAGCTGTTCAACCTCCAGTCTGTAAGCAGACTCGTCTCCGTCCCGGATGAGGCCGATGACTGTGGTGTCGTCCGCAAACTTCAGGAGCTTGACAGAGGGGTCTTTAGAGGTGCAGTCGTTGGTGTAGAGGGAGAAGAGCAGTGGGGAGAGGACACAGCCCTGAGGGGCGCCGGTGCTGATGGTGCGGGTGCTGGATGAGAATTTTCCCAGCCTCACTAGCTGCTGCCTGTCTGTCAGGAAGCTGGTGATCCACTGACAGACAGAGGTGGGCACGGAGAGCTGAGTTAGTTTGGGCTGGAGGAGTGATGGGATGATGGTGTTAAAAGCAGAGCTGAAGTCCACAAACAGGATCCTCACATAAGTCCCTGGTCTGTCCAGATGCTGGAGAACATAATGCAGTCCCATATTGACTGCATCATCCACAGACCTGTTTGCTCGGTAAGCAAACTGCAGGGGGTCCAGTAAGGGTCCAGTGATGTCCTTCAGATAAGCCAGAACCAGTCTTTCAAATGACTTCATGGCCACAGACGTTAGAGCCACAGGTCTGTAGTCATTAAGACCAGTAATTTTGGGTTTCTTTGGGACGGGGATGATGGTGGAGCGTTTGAAGCATGAGGGGACTTCGCACAGCTCCAGTGACCTGTTGAAGATCTGTGTGAAGATGGGGGCCAGCTGGTCAGCGCAGGTTTTCAGACAGGCTGGTGAAACGCTGTCTGGGCCTGGTGCCTTTCTTCTCTTGTTCTTTCTGAAGACCTGGCGCACATCATCTTCACTGAACTGAATTGTAGGTGTGGGGGAGAGGGGGGTTGTTGGAGGTGTGAATGGTGATGATGATGATGATGATGATGATGATGATGATGATGATGATGATGATGATGATGATGATGATGATGATGATGATGATGATGATGATGATGATGATGATGATGATGATGATGATGATGATGATGATGATGATGATGATGATGATGATGATGATGATGATGATGATGATGATGATGATGATGATGATGATGATGATGATGATGATGATGATGATGATGATGATGATGATGATGATGATGATGATGGTGATGATGATTTCTCAAACCTGCAATAAAACTCGTTCAGATCGTCTGCCAGGTGTTGATTTGCCACAGAGCTGGGGGATGGTGTCTTGTAATTGGTGATGTCTTTTAGACCTTTCCACACTGAAGCTGTGTCATTAGAAGAGAACTGATTCCGAAGTTTATCAGAATAATTCCTCTTTGCCACTCTAATCTCCTTTTCCAGTGTGTATTTGGCCTGTTTGTACAAGACTCTGTCCCCTTTTCTGCGAGCATCTTCTTTGGCCTGACGGAGCTGGCTGAGTTTTGCAGTGAACCAGGGTTTGTCATTGTTGTAAGTGAAATGAGTCTTTGTAGGAATGCACAAATCCTCACAGAAACTGATATATGATGTAACAGTCTCTGTGAGCTCGTCCAGATCGCTGGCAGCAGCTTCAAAAACACTCCAATCAGTCCATTCGAAACAGGATTGTAAAGCCTGCTCTGTTTCGGTGGTCCATCTCTTCACAGTCTTGGGGTTATTGGGGTGTGAACAGTTATTGGGGTGTTCTCAATGGCTGTTAGTATGTTGCTATGCAGAAGTTAAAGTGTTCTCAGTGGTTGTTACAGCATGTGGATTACTAAAGTGTCAGCGGTTGTTAGCATGTTGCTATGCTTTTTATAGTGTGTTCTTGGTGGTTTTTAATGTTGCTGTGCAGTTGTAAAAAATGTTCTCAATGGGTGTTAGCATGTTGCTATGCAGATGCTCAGGAGTTCTCAGTAGTTACTATCATGTTGTAATATGTGTGTGAAAAAAAAAAAATTTTAGCACCCGCCCTCTCCCATGAAGCACAGGTTCTCAAACCATATATAGCTTGCCGAATAAGCACAGAGAGAAGTGTATAGGAGGAGTTTCCATGTTGCTCCTCAGTCTGGTTTTACTTTGCATGGCTTAAATCGAACGCCTGCCGGGGTCCTGCAACACAATGGCTCTCTCAAGACTGCATTTACCCGATACGCTTGGAAAGGGTACAGATCTGGCCTCTTTTACTTAAACATGGCCACTGATACTCATGCAGATTCTGCACACCGCCGTAATACTCTCACACATGCATACACACATGCTCGCTTTCACACGCTTGTGTAGTGAGTGTAAGTATCCTCCTGCTGTGTCAGGCAGTGACTCATCATAAACATTCATGTGGCTGGCCTCGCTGGAGTACACACCGTCCTGTTAAACCACACACACGTACACACTGTAGTAACGAGAAATGAAAGCACAGCCTTCTGACTTACAAACGCACACATGCACTTCTTCACACTGTTGTAGCTTGTGTGGCTACAGTAGTACAAGTTACTGGCATTGGCAATATAGGCAGTCTTCAAGGGCGGCAGCCTTTTCTGGTTACCTTCTAGGAATGAGCATTTTTAACAATTTATTATTTTAAGTACTGATAGGTCTCAAGTACTCGAGTACCCGGGGGCGGGGCTTATGGGGGGCGTGTCTACCATAGCAATAATGAAAATATTTTACTTAACACTGTTACGAAAATTAATGTTAGCAAATAAAAATATGACATGAAAATGTCTATCAAAATATGATTAGAAAAATAACTGCTAGATTATCAATAATGCATCAATGCTTTCGAAAAAGAAGCATCTAAAAGGAATAGCTGCACAAGGTGAAGCTGAACATTGAATGAACCCCAGTAAACTGAAGCCTGATCTATATGACACATATGAGATTAATCATATACACTACATGAACGTAACATTGCAACTTGTATCTACACAAAAGGACGCAAATGCAACTGAACTTCAAGTAAGTTACGTGCTAGCCAGAAAGTGTTACTCCCGTTGTAGATGCGCTCTTCCTGTGACAACACACTGAAACACGGGCAAGCTAAAGAACAAAGAATTCACAATAGTAAATACTTTGCACATCTTGTACTTTTTTTTTTCAATATCAAAGTGATTCCAGACATCACTGCGCACTTTCAGATCCATAGTTTGTTTCATTTTATTTCGCCGGTCTGGACGACCGGTCTCTAATTAGATTTATTTTATTTTATTTTTATTTTTAAACATGAGTATAGACAACAAAGATAATTTCCTTTGTGTTTAGTTTTATTATTGTATCATTTTTTATTTTATTTAATTTATTTTCTTTTTATTTTATGAAAACAGACTTAGTTTTTTTTTGTTTGTTTTTTTTGTATGCGAGTATAGACTTTGTTTTATTTTTGTACTATTTTGTATTTAATTTAATTATTTTTATTTTAGAAATGTGTAGTAGACTATATGTCATTCATCTATATGTCATCATTTTAATTTGTTTTATTATATTAACATTACTAAAGACAAAATAGGTAATTTTTATTTCTATTTAATTTTATTATTGTATTTTTTTTCATTTAACTTAATTTTATTTTTTAGTTCATAAATTTGTGTATAGACTGCGTTGGTCATTTTTTATTTTATTTTATTGAGGAAAAAAAACAGCTTATTTTTTTGTATGTTTATTTATTTATTTATATTTCACCTGATGTTGCCAAGGGCAGCATGTGAGTCAGGACTACTAATGCGATAGTAGCTGCCACATAACACGCAAACATGTTTGCTCACATGCATGCATAGACACACATAACTAAAGCCAGCGGAATGGTTGGCCACAGCAGGAAAACCACACGGCATATGTAAATGAGATGCGAGGGAAGTGTGAGTGCACGGCTCCCATGCAAATGTAATGGAGACCTCAAAGACAGAGGTTATAAATAGACTCGCAGTGTGTGGTTGCCTCAATGAACACCACGTCGCTCTTAAAGCGACACTCATGACACATTCTCGTGCAAATGTGCACACTTCAGGGCATTTGAAAGGGCGATTTGGAGTTGCATGGGAATGCTCAAAGCGACATGTAACCCAGTTAAACGGGGGCCTGTGACGTCCGTTTGCACAGATTTTGTATTGTGTGCAGCTTGCTCAAAATAGACACTCTCACTCTACTATATGATAGAAAGACTTTGAAGAAGAGGAGGAGTATCCTCAAATAATGGATGAGATTTTGCAAAGCATGCAGTAATGTAAGCATTACATGCCTGCTAGTCTGTTCTCCTCACAGTGCCTGGCTGTGGGACGCCCTTAAATCTGCTTGTGAAAATGTCATATTTAAACCTCACGCTCTTTCAAAGGCTGCGTTTCTAAACCTGTAGTCTCTTGCGCTGGGGTTCCCCCTCATTTCAGTTTACCTTCCTTTTTTTTCCCTCATGTTTACGCTCACTTCATGACCTGGAGGTGTTTAATCATGTTTTGTGCTGTTTGCCATATTGTGATCTCAAGAAACCACACACTTACCCACCCACTTCAAAACATTTGCATACAAACTGCATTTGCCATTGCAAAAAGTGTAGAAACTCATATTATAACATTTCCAAAACCTGGCATGAAGGTTTTTGTACAGATGCCTGTACAGGGTGGGAGGGTCCCCCCACTTTAAATCATATAGCTGGAGCCAAGCATGTGAGCAGGATCATTTTGTCGGTCTCTTGCGCTGTGTCTGGAATCACCCCCTATACCCTTAAAGGTGCAGTAAGCAATTTCTGAAAATCATTGTTAAACACTGTTGATATATGAAATCAACCCAAACAAACACACCCCTCTCTTCATTGCTCCTCCCCCAAAATGCACAAGCACGCAATGCAAGAGTGGATGTCTCTTTATCATAGCAGAAGCGAGGCAAAAATAAAGGTTCATGAAAAATAAAGTGAAGATGACAAGCGAACAATAAGGAAGAACAAAAAATTAACATACAGTACACAAGTATAAACAAGCAAGACTTGTTGTTAGTCGCCAGCAGCACACACTCAAAACCAATGTTACCCACGTATGGATGGAGCAGAAACAACACAACCTCAGAGTCTGTTTTCAGGCCCTCCCGCTTAGGTCTCTCCAGAGAAAAAAAGCTTTTCTAATATTAACGATGGTCCTAAAGCTCTTGCCTGATCATACCCCTTCTTTTTCCAGTGATATTCATGTGACATTTACTCTTTTGTAATGTCTCTCAGCCATTTCTCTTTCTACAGTCTTTCTTTAAATCTCCCTCTTGCTCACCCTCTCGCCTCTCCCATCTCCCATCCCATCAGTGTGTATGCTCCCTACTGCTGATTGGGTTCAAGTTTGTTGTGTCCTACCTGCCTCCGCGCCAGTGTTAATTTTGGCAGCCATTTTTGATTTAGTCTTAGTCTTTATCTTCAGATGAAAATGCGCCTTAGTCTTAGTCACATTTTAGTCATTTTAGTCTTTCATATTTTAGTCTAGTTTTAGTCGACGAAAAGTCATCACATTTTTGTCAAGTCTTAGTCATTACTTTTAGTCAAACTGCAGTTACCAACATTAATTTTGATAGCTATTTTATATGTAGACTTTAGACAAAATTGTAATTATAATTTTCATTCATTTAAGCTTATAAAAAATTGGAATCAAGGTAACAGACTGTATTGAAATTGCACTCTTAGCAGTAGCACTTGTGCAATTCTACATATCCTCTTTCAGTGGTTCTCAAACTTTCTAGAGTGTTGTACATCCTTCTGCGTACCCTCTCATTTCCACTTAGACTGCAGTTACACATTTCCATTAAGGGACAATATTTGCCATTTAAATCGATTTTTCCAGTGCATTTTTTACCTTTATAAATACCTTTGTAAAATAAATAATGCCTTAAATAAAAATTTAAAAAAATTAAATAAATACAATGATAAAAACGACGTGATAATTTTAAATATAACATTAAAACCGCCAGTAGGTGGCGGTAAGTCACTGTTTTTATGAGTGAATCATCGAGTCATTCATTCTTTCAGTATCAAAGCTAGCGGCTATATTTATGAATGGATCATTGAATCATTGATGATTCATTCACGAAACACAGTGTGCTGTGGCTTTCGTTGCAAAATAGAGCAAAAATACTGTTTAAAATGTACATCACTTAATATTACCCTTTTGTTTGTTGAACTGTTGTATAAAATCAATATTCGGGATATTATATATTATATTATATTCGGGCAATATTCTTGCTGGT
>RJVU01057109.1:8430175-8453407 GCA_003731715.1 Anabarilius grahami
GGTTTGGTTTAGGGTTAATTTGCATATAATTATGCATAATTTATAGTTATTACTACAGTAACTACATGTAATGTGTAACAATGACACTTTGAAATAAAATGTTACCACACTAGCACATGTTGCTAGCAATTTCAAGGTCACAAATTTGAGGACAATCATACGTGTATATGTTGCAATATATTTCTAACTACCCTTGAAAAAAAGAAGTGGACTTACTTATACTGAATGTGATTTGAAGTAGTATACTTCAAATCTTAAAAGTATATATATATATATATATTTATATATATATATATATATTTATTTATTTAAAATATATTTAAATTATTTATTATACTATGTTTTATATTTTATTTTATTTTTAATAAATTTTACATGTAATATTGTTGTCGTTGTTTATATATATATGTGGGATATCTTCACCCATTGCATCATCATTTTTTAAGCATTCTGCCACAAGCATAGTGTTTTTAAGATGTTATATCTAATTGAAAATAGTCCAACTTTTAAAAACGCATCTTGAGATCTACTTTCTCTTTCATTCGTCAGAGCATTATCCAGTGCTTTTAGGATTTTTTTGATCACTATGAAATTCTGCAAATAAGGCACAGGTGAACCTGAAAACAGCCTTTTTTTATACAGGGCTTCCAGTTACAAAATTAGTTGAGTAGTCAACTTTTTAAAAATATTTTTGCACATCCCTAGTTGCAACACAAATGCTACATAAGCAGGGGGCATGTCGTTTGGAAATAGTTTGCCGCTATCTAATCCTCTAAAGACAACAGTTTATTTCTCACGTAATTCCCCAGAGATAAATTAATCACTGCTTCCTTGCTGCTATCTGCAATCTGTGCTGTGGAGTCCTACTCCTGAATACTGATCTAAGATCTGTGCTTCTGGGAGTTGAGGGATGTGATGTCATTCCCATTTTATGCCTTATGGAATACCGCAGGTGGTTACTGAAAGAAACCAAACAGTCTAGCAGCAGATAACAGCGCATGCTGCATGCTCACGAGCTCAAAGCTGATCTCAGAGCAGCTCTAATGAGGACCATCTTTATTTAAAGAGCACACTCACTGTACACCCACACCTCCGCCTTTGTGTTGTCTTGTTACTCGGGTTTCCATAGCGGTCCGTTCTGTGTTGTGAGCGTCTGAAGGGAGTGGAGCTGCAAGATGACAGTAGTATGAGTGTGACTACTAGAGTAAATGCACCTGAGTGCATCTGTATGTGGATCATGTTCGCTCATCGCTAAGTTCATGGCCTCAGGACAGGACGGGAATTCAAGGGTAGGAGTGTGTCCTATTGGTGACTCTGCACAGGCTGCTGGCTCTGTATTATTGAGTAATAATTATATATTTCTTTGTGTGTCCGTAGGCTGTGCTGGAGACCTGCACTGAGACTACGAACCGTGTTGGGATTGTAACAACTTCAATGGGCCACAACACTCACTAAAACACTGGAGGTGACTGAATGAGGTATGACAGGACTCTCTCTCTCTCTCTCTCTCTCTCACACACACACAGACACACACACACACACACACACATGTGTACCTTTTGATAGCCATGACCTTTAATTCTGCATTTTACTACTTGTGCGGGGGCATTATCTGGAGCGCAATTGTAAAAATAACTCTTGCTTAAGCTGTGTCCTACTCACCCGTCAAATCAGGCCCTGATTGGTGGAGCAATAATACAGGTCTGCCTAGCAACAGAGCTGTTTACCAAACAACACAGCTGGGGCTGAAAGCAGCGCTTTCACGTAAAACACCTCCAGGAAAAAGCTAGCTAGAGCAAACCGCTTGGGACAACACAGCTTTAATGATTCATGCTTGAAGCGCGGTCGGTCGCAGGCGTACTGTAACATGCAGGTTTACTGTAGCATGCTCACACACTGACATGTGTACGTGCAGCGGGTTCATATACGTCAGTTAAGCATTAGCAAATAATACACGTGTTCATGTGAGATATGTGTGTATGTGAAAAGGCCTATGTTCTCAAGACTGTAGGCATGGTCTAATCTAATCTAATTCAAGTGCATTATAGGCCAGATGTCGATCGGAAATTTCTGCTCTGTTGTGTATATGGTCACAAATCCAGATTTCAGGTAGATTTGTGAATGAATCCCATAAGCGCCCCCTATTGGTGGAATATATGTTGTACATATGTTGCAAAAATGTCATTTTAAAATGTGGTAGTGCTGTTGCAGTATAATTTTTTTGTTTGTTTATGTATATAGACTTTATTTCAAAATGCAATACATTTATAAAAACTATATTTTTAATTAATTTTACACAAAATATTATAATTATTAAAATTATTTATTAACATATTATAAATAACAAATATATAATTTATAAAACTGATCTTTTATAGATTTTTATAAATTCTATATGCTTATTATAGAATTCATAAAAAGATGTTAAATTAGGCAAAATGTAAAATAGTTGCATAAAATGTCTATTAATCATTGACCATACTGAAACTGAAAGGCAACTACCAAAATTAATCAGCCACACAGATGCAGTTGAGTCATTGAAGAATAAGGTTTTAAAAAGTGTAAAAAAAAACATAATGGAGATTATAACTAATTTAAAGTTTTATTAAGTGTTAACAATGAAATTATGTGGTTTTTATAATCAATTAACACTGCTTTTGTCATTTTTTTATAAGACGGACAAAATTTGTCACCAAAAAAGTCCAAAATTTAAGTTTTACCAAATGACACTTTTGGTTATACCGAATGACAATATTTTCAAACAATGCTAACAGGCTGATATCTAGCTGGCTAGCTAATTAGCTTGCTACCTAGCTAACAAAAGGACAATCAAACATTTTATATTTAGTACAAGTTTTTAAAATATTACAACATTTTCAATGTTTTATAGCGGTTGTACCGAATGACCTGATGTTTCGGGACATGCGTGTGAGCAAGTAAAAAGTTAGTTACTTTGCTTCAAGACCATGTGGTCCTTTGCAGGTGTCTGTATGATGTCACATCCTGTCACATGATATTGACCGCATGACTTGATCCAAAACGGTCATGACTTGACCCTTTATATTGGTTACTCCAAATGACATCAGTGAAATTAATTTTTTCGGAAATTCTTTCTCAAAACAAAGCAAAGACATTTTACATATCATTTTAATACTATTTTGCACTATGTTGATATATGATGTTATAAAATCATGCCAGAATAAAAAATATACACATTTATTACATTTTAAGATATTTTAATCACAAATTAAATGGCTGTTGGCCTTTGTATCATATCTTTGTTTTTTAATAATTATTAAGGCCTTTGGACAAAAAAATTACCCCTCACGTCATTGACCCAGTATAATCTCAAAATGGCCAAAAATGAGCCGATTAATTAGCCTGGCCAATATTTTTGCCGCATGACTACTCAAACAATCAGGATACAAGAAACAAATGGCAGTGCTAGCTCATGGAGGGGCCTGTTAAAGGCTTGATATGAGCTCATTTTGAGGGTAATTAATGGAAACTTTTTAGTAGGAAAATTAGTACTTCATGAGCTGAGGCTCTCTTTTCTGTGTCTGTTTTCTCTCTGTCTTGCTCGCTCCATTTTTCAGATTAGACAGCTCTACTATGCCAATGGCTCCTTTAACCAATTGTGGGCTTTTAGAGTAAAAGCTCTCATCCTGTTAAAGGTCACTGGCCTCTTAGTGCGCCTGGTGAAGCATAGCAGTTCATCACACTCACGCTGCTGTTTTTTTACTTCCTAATGCTTTCTGAACGTTTTAATCTTCCGTTAAGTGTTAATATGGCAAAGGTGGGGTTCGGCAATGTGTTTTTCCTGTTGGTTAGTTCTTAAAAGACATTAAAAAAAAAGTAGCCTAGAGAAATGGATGACAAATTGATGCTGTGAGCACACTGGAATGCATTAGAGTCAATTTATATAGTGTGATGTCATTATAAAAAGATGGAGGATCTGCAAGATTAAAGCGCGATGTGCTGATGAAAACATTAAAGGGATAGTCAATGCTGACATCATTTACTCATTTACATCATTTACCTTATTTGATTTCAGATTTCTGTGTATTTCTTCTGTTCAGTGTTAAAAATAAAGGTTCTTTGTTGGTATCTAAGGTACCATGAAGAAACTTTAACATCCCCAGAACCTTTATATTCCACAAAAAGTTATTTTTAGTGAAAAAGGTTCTTTAGATTTTCACATTTTTATTTTTATTTTTACTGACAATTGTCATTTTGGCTGTGTCAGATTCTCCAGCTTTGTTGTTGTTGAGTGTGGCGACCAGGGCGGGCGAGAGCCGTGAGAGAACGGCGCGAGGCCGGTGGCGCGAGTGATATTGAGCTCCACCTGGGAGGCGCGCCGGCCTCGAGTCTCTCACGGAGGAGCTCCGGGAGCATAAAAGGAGGAGCGACGACAGTGAAGGACGAGAGAGGACCAGGCCTGGACTTTATTTTATGTTTTATTATGTTTGTGTGGCCGGCAGACGTCCGCGAGGGTCTGCCGGCATTACTTTCGTTTTGTTCTGTGTTTATTTTGAATTAAAGTTTCATTGAACGTTCGCCGGTTCCCGCCTCCTTCTTCCCACATTTACGAACTGTGTTACATTGAGCAACCAAAGCGTGAGCTTCAGTTAAAGCGCCGCCCTCTTCTGGAAAGGGGGCCGGGAGCAGCAGACCATTTGCATTTAAAGAGACACACACAAAAAAAAACATAATAATAATAAATTATCTGTGGGGTATTTTGAGCTGAAACTTCACAGACAAATTCTGGGGACACCAGAGACTTACATTACATCTTGTGAAAAGGGGCATAATAGGTCCCCTTTAAATAATTCCCACCCAAGGCATACGCAATAAAGGGATGAGTCCTGGTTGAATTGCGTTAGAAGTGTGTTGTTACTCACAGTTATGGTAATGGGCGTGACATTTCCGAAACAGGCTCCAAACGTTGACCAATCACAACACACTGGTCCAGCTGACCAATCAGAGCACATATGTGAAAAATGTGCTTGTTGAACATTCAAGCATGAAAACCTATTCTAGTAGACCCCAAAAACAAAATCAAGACTTTGTAAAAGGGCATAATATGGCCTCTTTAAAAGTGTTTGGACCCCATTGACTTTCATTGTATAGACAATATAAACACTGGGACATCTTTCAAAAATGTCGTCTTTTGTGTTCCACTGATGAAAGCCATACATGTTTGGAACGACATGAGGGTGAATTTTGGGGTAAACTAAGCTAGTCATCTGTGAACTTTGTATCCTAATAACTTTTTTGTCAGGTGTGTGTTCTGCACACATGACCCTTTGGAAGTTTGGGTGCTGCCAAACCCAGCCTTATGTTTGCTTAGTGTGTGTGAGAGAGTTTGGTGAGGACAGCAATGCTATTCTTGGCTGTTGGGGGAAGTCTTGGCTCCCGGGCGCATGGGAAAAGTGTTCTTGGCAGGAGTAGCGGTGGCATTCCATTGTGCCTGAGTCCCTCTCCCCCTCAGCACTTAAAACTGTGTCCTTTCACACTGTGATCTCAGCGGAGCGCTTTCTAGAAAGAGGGAGAATAAATAAATTACTAGCATAAACACAAAAGCACCTCGCAATCACAGCTACTTTGCCAACCGTCCACATAGACGTGCCCGTTCGCACCTGTTTGCATGCTTTTCACTTCTTAATTTCAAACATTCACACGCAGACATGTATCATACATCTTCCTCATTTAAACAGTTTTGAACGGCTTGAGGTTCAGAATAACACAAACCTTGTCCACTGCTGTCATAAACATGTCTCATTCGCTGGAGCCGCTTGGAAGACAAAGGTTCTGGAACATTGAAAGAATGGTAGAGGAGTAAACATCCAGCTCTCTGACATGCTGTGATATTACCTTCCCAGAAATTAACTCAAAACTCATTTGACCTTTGACCTAGGGGTGGGAATCAGCAGGAATGTCTAGCTGACTGTCACAAAATGGTGGTATTACAATTTTTTGAGTGGCAGTCACATTTTTCTGACCAGAAATATTAATTTAGAGCTTAAAATATTTGTTCTTGATCTTAATAGGGGCTATTTTGACTGCATAGTTTGTTTTGCAGGTGTAGTCTATGTAGTCAAGGTCATATTTTGTACTTCAGTTAGACACTGGATTTTTCAAACTGGTTTAGGTGTGTGTTTGTGTGTGTGTGTGTTCAGGTATTCCCTACGTTATGAGGACAAAATGTCCCCACAAGGATGGCAATACCAGAAATCTTTCACAATTTTAGACATGTTTTTGGTCCCCATGTGGAAAACAGCTTATAAATCATACTACTAAAAATACTGTTTTATTTTTTTGTAATGAGATTTAAGCTTAAGGACATTATATTTTATTTCTGATTTTGAATTACGACTACATGATAGATTAGGATTTATTTAATCGGTCTTTACTTAATTAAGTATAGGAGCTGTACGGATATGGTTAGAAATAACTGCCTGGGGGTGTTATGAATATGACTGCAGAGTAAACTGACTTGCCTTAAATTTATATAAACACTCAACAACAATAATGGTTCGCTCTAATAATACACTTATTCTAAATACACACACATTCACACATTTATCCTTTATCCAAACAACCTCTTAAACTGAATTTCCTTTAGGGACTAAAGAGAACAAATGGCCTTTAGGGACTTAAGAGCACAAATGTTTGCTTTTGCTTTTTTAATCACCGAAGTGGTTCACCTGAAACCAAACAACTGTTGCTCTTATTCTCAGGTAATAGAGGTCTTATGTCTGACAGACTGGATCAAGAGGTCAGACTGTTACTGCTGGAAATCTAGATTTCAGATGCGAATTAAGTGCATGCATTCACAATTATTTTTTACAAGGATTATCATTCCTTCACACTAGACATAAATGCTGATGTTATCTTCAAACTCTTTAGTTAACTCTTGTTACCAGCCTGGATGATTTTTGACTGCAGCTCATTCTTGGAAACCAATTATATGTTATATTATACCTCCAAACAAGCTCCAGTACACCAGGGATTTGGTGGCGTGTGTGAAAGGTGACCCGCTGACCCTTTGCCAGTGTGCACAAGCTTTGAGGCCAGAGGTGGGGAGCTCGATGCAGAAGACACACAATTTATATATGGCGTCAAGTTGCATGAAATGCATTAAAAACTCGTTCTCCATGTAAAACCAACAACTTTGTTAGGATAGAAACATGCAGGTTCATAAAGGTTATTTTAAAAATCCTTGTCCTTTGAAAACAGGGTCAAGGTGAGCCAAGCAATGAATGTGAAGTAATATTCTGAGAAGTGTTGCTGCTATTAGTTTCCATTTATATCCAGGTCGACCTCGATCCTGATGTATTGAGTGTATGTTTGACATTTGCGGGAGTTTTGTCTTCCTGATTACTCACAATGAATAATCGTCAATATTCGGCTTTGTAACCCACATCACAGGGCATGTTTAAGCAACAGCAAAGGTCAAAATATCAAAAAATGACGTTGGTGGTGCTTACAGAAAAACATGAAATGTGTTTTATGAGCTCCACCGATAAAAGCTTGTGTATATTTGTTCGGCTTGTACGTAAACTCAAAGCACCATCAGGGGGCTTTCATTTCAGCTGTATTTATTCCTAATATAAACTCAGTTTCTTTCTCGTTCTCTCCTTTCGCACAAGATCATGTGATTCTCATGCTATCGGATTTCGTGCTGTTTTCGGCTTTAGGTGGTCGGTTTGGGGAGCTGGCCCGTCATGCTCATTTCTCACCCTCTATTTATTACCTCAGTGTTATCTAAATGTTTAATTGGTCATGAATGAATAATCACAGGACTGCTAAAGAGAGCGTTCACAGGATGAGAGATATCACTCTGTTTAGCCTACGCGTGAGAGATCACAGCACAATATGTTATGATTTTGACCTGACCAGCAATCTGGTTTTCTGTGTCAATTATGCTTCTGTTGAGCCTTATGTCAGTCATACATTTTTATTTTTTTATTCTGTTTTATTTTATTCTGTTTTATTCTATTTTTTATTTTTTTTGTTATGCATTACCAAAATGTCAAACCAAATTAAAATTGTTTTAAATTGCTAAAATAATAACAATATAAGGTACAATCAGGGTATTCACCTTTTTGTTTTTTATTTTCTTACTAAATAGCAAAAAAAAACTTTCCTTAACACAAGGTCAGTGCGTACAATGACAAAAGGTCGAATTTGATATATAGTAGCCATTAGCCATATTAATTTTTTTAAATGCTGCAAAAATGTAGCTAATAACAATCCCTCAAACTTTCACATATATTTGACACAAAAGACTTTATGATTTTTTATATTTTTTTTAAGCTGATTATGGTTTAAGATATGCACCTTTTATTTAAAGCAGAATAAATAAAAGGCAAAATGGCTCAAAAATGTAGTTTTAGCATTATTTCTTTCGAGATGTCACTTGGGATGGTATGTTAAATTAGCGTTTCCAATACCTGATGTGTACAGTACATCAGCCAATCTGTGCTGTGTGGGCAGACATGAGTATTGTTATGGATCACAGCAGTGTCCTCAAACCAACTCTTCAGTCTGTCTTAGTTTGGCCGGCACCGCTGAGCCACGACGGAGCCAAACAAGGCCACACCAAACACAATTGGACGTCGTCCCATTTTGCCACAATTCAAAGAGCCTCCATCCTGAATCCTGTCGCCCTGCTCTCTCAGGAACATAAAGACTTCTCTGCATGGTTCACAGTGTGTTAATGGCTTTGAACAGGGCCTCATGCTGTGCTTTGGTGTATAGTGTGTGTGGGTGTGTGTTTGAGTGTGTGTGTTTGAGTGTGTGTGTTTGAGTGTTCTTGTTTATATTACATCGTGGGGACCAAATGTCCCCACGATGTAATAAAAACCTGAGATCACCTACATCGTGGGGACCAGCCAGCGGTCCCCAAGAGGGAAATGGATTAATAAACATACTAAATGATGTTATTTTGAAAATGTAAAAATGCAGAATGTTTCCTGTGATGGTTAGGTTTAGGGATAGGGGTAGTGTAGGGGGATAGAATATACAGTTTGTACAGTATAAAAACCATTACGCCTATGGAGAGTCCCCACTAAGATAGCAAAACAAACCTGTATGTGTGTGTTTGAGTGTGTGTGTTTGAGTGTTTGGTGGAGGTCCACTTTTATGTTCTGTCTTTGCGGGTTCAGCGTGATGCAGCTGTAAGTTTGTATGCAGGGGTCGGTATTCTCAGCAGTACAGTCGTAATAATGGGCTGTAGCTCTGAGGTTTGTGTTGCCGTACGGCTGCGTGTTGCATGCTGCTACATGGGTTGGTGGTCTTTTATGCAAAAGGACAGTGGGTGGAGGTGCACTGACGCAGAAACTCTTTCAGTGCTATGGACACACACTAAAGGTGTTTTTATTGTTTGGTTAAATAATAATTTTATTATTAATATGTATTATTTTATAAATAATTTTTTTAAATATGTAATACTGTTTCCAAGTCTGAGACCACTAGTTAATATTTTGCATTATTTTAGAATTTATTTTGCTTATTATATATTTTTTTTTAAAAATTGATAGCTAATAAGCTGATTGTAATATGCCGCTGATAATCCTAATATGCTGCTCATACCTAATCATAATATGCTGCTCATAATACCTACTAATAATCATGATGTTAAAACATTCGAAATGTCACTTTACAATTTTTTTATGAGATTTTGTTATAAAAATGTTTTTATGATAAAAAAAAAAAATTCTAATTTTTTAAAATGAATGCTTATTATGCCGATCATAATAATGAATAATGCTCACAATACCTAAAAATAAAAATAATAATCATTCATTTTTTAACATTTCAAATAGTTGTAATCACTTCTTAATTTATTTATAGAAAAAATGTATTATAAAAATAACATATTTTATGATAATGTATTGCTGTTTTTTTTTGATAGGAGCTCATTCAGCTTGTAATATGGGGCTCATAATATCTAATAATAATCATAATAATAGTAATAGTATACTTATACACACACAAAACACACTGTTGTTAGTTTCACTCAAACCATCCTTGTTCACATTACTTAAAAACCCATGTATCTACATTAACTTAATTTGAGTTGTTTCTACTAAAAATGAGTAATGTCAGCTTTACTTAATAAGTGTTCAGTCAACTTAACCTTGCGGAGTGAAACGCACAAATTAATGTTAACATAACTGACTGGGCAGTGGATTTGTAGTTCCCAGCATGCTTTGCAAGGGACTGCATTAGGAGAGTAAATTTAGGGATTAAAGTGTTATTTTATGTTTTTCAGTAAAGGAAAAGATGTTGTTAGTTTATGTTAGTCTTTAATGTTCAGTTATGTTGGACATTTAGCGGAGTTTCTGTAATATTTTTTAATTTTGTGGTTACCATTATGCAGAAGAGTGGCGCCTGTGTTTAGACTGTGAGCACTCATATACACATGTTTATAGGATGAAATTCCTGCTCTCAACTAAATTGAGTTTGTTCAATGAGTTATATTTGTAGTGCAAATAATTAATTAAATAAGGTAAATTAAGTCAATAAATGTTACGTAATAAACTTTTATAAATGTAACATAACATTTCTAAGTAAACTGCACATATAAATATTATGTAACAATGACAAATTCAAATGATTTGTATTTAGTCAAAGAAATTTTGCCAGCTTTACTTGAATTTCTTTTGTTCATACAAATAATTTGCTACTTGTACAAATTACTCAATATAGTTGCATGGAACCACTTGACACAGCTTTTTAAAGTAAATCCAACAATTAATTTTTTTGAGTGAAAAAGTTTGCTTTACTTTCTTTTGATTTATTTATATTTATTATTGATTGTGTAATTTCTTTAAAGTGTCTTTTGATATGTTCGTGCTAGTTTGAGACATGACCCATTAAACAGCTCGAACACAGTCTCCTCTCTGAGCGTGCGTGTTGTTCTGCCTCTTATTTGTCACAAGCGTGTGTATCTTTAGTCTCTATTTGTCAGTATGTCTGCGTGTTCTGCAAGAGCATGTGTACACACTCCTGTGGGATTATTGAGTAATAGAGAGGCTTAGCAGTGCTTTGCCATGCCGTAATCCGTCACACACACACTGATACACACTTCGCATAGTGGCGGATTTAGGATCGCTTGTGAATGGAGTGAAGGCGAGAAGGACACATTGAGCGGTAGCGGCGGACAAGACACAGAGGCACCGGCAACTGTTTGCGCTAAGGACAAACAAACCCGTGAAATCGATTCGAGGTCGAAACCAGATTCCGGCATACGTCTGCAATTATGTGCATCTAATCTGCACTTTTCGAACTCAATTGAAGCTTTGGCTCTGTGGTGCTGTCTCTGAGGAGAGAGGAGAGCTATTCATTTCTGTGACTCAGATTTAGAGGTCATTCAGTGCTAGTATTATTTCAGAATGACACGAAGCACTGTGGCAATGTCACACTTATTAAATACAGTCATTATAGATGTCATTCTTGTACTATCAGCATATAAATATATATACGTCTCGGGGGACATATGGTTACAAGGTCTATGGCATGTTCACTCAGGTGATCAGGGACCCTGGGCATCTTTCCCTTGGGTGTTTTTCACAGTCAGTAGAAAGGACTCTTTTGTGTCCCAAGTTATTTTCTTGTATCTAGTTCAGCCATGAAACTCTAAAACATGCAGGCTTATAGGTCCTTTACATGCAGTCTGCAAGCGATCACGTCATTACCACATGACACAAGCCGATTGGCCTCTGCTGATCCTGCAGCCAATGAGATTGTTTGCTCAACATTTAAATAGCCTAGATCATTGTTTGCTGTAAGCTAGTCCTAAGATAGTTCCTCTGAAGCCCTCCACCTTCCCCAGCTCCACCTGCCATGATCTGCTACAGGATTTATGTCTATTCATGCAGCAGCAGCATATCTTACATGCTCACATCTGTGTCTGTGTATAACAAGTCCATACTGGCTCTGCACCAGCAATAATAATCAACATCGGCAGTAGCGTACCAGATCTAGTCCTCCAAGACCAAATATATTATGATTGGCATATGCTAAAACTGTTCTGAGAGTTGTCATGATTGAAGTGTGTGTGTGTGTGTGTGTGTAAACAGCCTGGCAACACCCTAGCAACCACCCAGAACACATTAACAATTCACTAGAAATGCCCTAGCAATGACATAGCAACAGCCTAGCAACCTGTGGCAGTGTACTGAGCAACCCATATCTTGACTCAACAATATTATAGAGACATGTTCTTTTCATTTGGGGTAGTGTGTCTCTGTAACAGAATATCAAATTTTGCACAGGCCCAGCACACCTAGTTATTTAGTTTGTGTGTGTGTGTGTGTGTGTGTGTGTGTATACTCTCTCTCTCTCTATATATATATATATATATAATTTTTATCCCATTTCTAGAGCTTGCCTTGCCCTGGCTTTCTCACCTCCACCCACATACCAAAAGGTTGAGCTCCAGTACTGGGTTTGGCTGAAGGTTAGTCTGAAGTAATTGTAATTGGCTTTATATAAACACAATATAAGTCTATGGTTTATCCTCGTTTAGCTAGGTAAACGTATGTGAGTATTTTTGTTCAGTGACTTGGCTGACCTCAGAGACCTCCCTCACTCTCATTTATAGTTACACCCTCAGACTTCAGTGAGAGAGAATGAACAGAGCTAGGACTGAGTTTCTGTTCGTCTACGGTTTCATCCCAGGCCTCTCTCACTCTCTCTCCCCTCCTACGGTATTCCGTTTATTAGAAAGAGAGAATGGGGCCTCTCTGTGGTGGAGAGAGCATTCGGGAATATAGAAACAGACCAACAAGGTTGGGCAAAATTCAGAATTGAAGAATTTAATCAAATTCAATTTAAATTGGAATGACAGAAATAGAGGAATTTACTGTACTTTATGAAGTTTTTTTTTATTTAACATGATCATACATGTATGTTGTATGTATAATATAATTAACCCTTTAACACGTACGATCACACCGGTGTGATCAGTCTTGGCTGGCCCCAGGAGCGTACGATCACACCGGTGTGATTAGAACGTTCAGCGCATTACGCGATCAACTGCCAAATTCAAATGTGTGTACGCGCTTTGGCTGGCGCTAAACCAGAGACGGACGCGCGCAGCGCTTTTCATATATTACATATATGCAGTGTTTTCAACCGCATAATGTTTATTTTAGGTTTCAGACATTTAAATACACGAGTACTAACAAAACAATATATTTAGAGTTTGTAAAATACACAATGATGTCTATAGAAGCGGAAATAACGACCCTTTCCATTATAATTAGACGACACGTTTTATTAATATCAGATACACATTGTGAAAGTAACTTTAAAGCTTACTCTATTCTTCCCCAGTTCACCGACTCACTTAGTTTCATGTATTTCGGGAGAAGTGGATGAATTCACGGGTTGTAAATCCAACAGATCCGATTCTCTGTGCGGAGCAAACTAACATGGCGGCGCCCATCGCGCATATGGCTCAATTATCGTTATAAAGGTGTTTAAACAGCAAAACACATCCACTTGCACATATTTGGCAATCGGAATATTAGATACTTCATGCTATAGTTAACAAATATGTGAATATTTTGAATAAAAAGGGAAAAATTAAATAAAAGCAGATCATCAGTCATACAGCGCTGCGGTGTGTCACGTAACAAGCAATGACGCGTCACCATGGAAACCATAAAGTGATATGTTCTAAATAACGGTCGCCTTAAAAAACTCACGCTGGGGGGTCAGCCAGATTATTTAAAACTTACGTGCGAAAGGGTTAAAGGCACTCCACCATTCAAAAGTTTGGGGTCGGTAAGATTTTTTTGATGTTTTTGAAACTTTATGCTCTCTAAGGCTTTGTTTATTACATTAAAAAAAAAAAAAAACTGTTATTGTGAAATATTAAGATTAATATTTAAGTTTTTTTTTTTCAGGATCCTTTGAATAAAAAGTTCAAAAGAACAGCATTTATTTGTAATAGAAATATTGTAACATTTATATACTGTCACATTTGATCAATTTAATGCATTTTTGCTTAATAAAAGTATTAATTTATTTTAAAAAACTTAATATATCTTAATAAAATAAGTCATATAAGTTATATAAGTATGTAAATACTTTTTAAGTCTTAAAATAAAACCTTAATATATTAATACATTATCTAATGTTTTTGGAAATATCCTAAATTGTGTGTTTGATATGGGTCATTTATACAGACAAATACAATGCATTACTGTATTAAAATCAAAACTTCTTTGAATTACTTTTTTAAATTCAAATTCATTTGCAATTCTACAGGCACTGAATTGCATTTGAAAAAACATTCTCCATTCAATTCTGAATAACCAAGAGCTGACTACTTTTAGTTCTGACTGAAGTGTTGCGGTCTCGCTGGTGTTAGCTCAGCATTCGGCCATGACAATTTGCTGCGGGTGATTCAGTAAAAAGCACATAAAGTTAATCTGCAGTCATTCCTCTCTCCTCAGGGCTCAGTTTGGGGTTAATGCTCCACTCTGTAATGCTGCTGGGCATGCTGGGTATGACTGTGACGCTTCTCTCTCTTTGCCAATCTGTCTATTCACCCAGCTAATGAGTCATTGTTGGGATGTTAGTGCCAAATGACGGTGATACAAGCAAGCAAGAATGTTCTGCATAATTATAGAAGTGATTGAGAGAAGGAGACACTGGGTTAAAGGAATAATTCACCTGGGGACTGGGAACGTCAAACTCTAGAACTACACTAAAATTATCATAAAAGTATTAGTAAGTCATGTGGACTGTTTTTATGAACCTGCATTTTTGAAAACATTTCGACAGCTCCATTCACTTTCACAATATGGAAAAGAACAGCCAGGACATTCTTCAAAATATCTCCTTTTGTGTTCCACAGAAGAAAGTAAGTCACACAGGTTTGGAACAAGATTAGTGTGAGTAAATGATGACAGAATTTTCTTCTTTTTTTTTTTATTGAACTATGCCTTTAAAAGTAATGTAGTATGTAATGTGCATGCTGAGAGTCTTGTGCAGGAGACCTCTTTCATGCACATATGTATGCGTGGGTGCGCGTCATGCGTATGTATAGAGTCTTTCATGTGTCTCCTTGGCGACACGTCTCTGGAGTTCACAGCAACACAGAAGCAGAGAGAGGGAAGCCACAGCTGAACGGCAGACAGTCGGAGGGAGTCACAGCCATTCTCACTCGTGCAGGTGCCATCAAAGGCTCGCTGCTATTCAGGTCTGCTTCTGAAAATGCATATCAGTCTGAAACCATTCAGTGTGCGTGCATGTAAAAGGACACATCTGGCCATGAGAGGGCGGTTACATTCCGCTGAATGGTGCAGAGCTTTCCTGTGAAGTTTAATTTGAGTGGATTTTTAAATCACCGCACCCTCAGAATCACACAGAAAGAACACATTTTTTGGCAAACGGCAAGAGTGCATCACACCTGAGCATTCAGTGGAATATGAAACCAATCATTTTGTGAGTTAGGCAAACAGAACTGCGACTATTTATAGAAGCATGAATATAAAAGACTTTATGTATGTGCATATGGCTGAATAAATTAATATATTTTTATTCATGTTTATTTATACATACTGTGATTAGCAGCATGTGTCAAGTGTTGTACTTGGATATGATTTGAACTCAGCTTTCCAAGTAATATAATAAAAGAAACTGTTAGAGTTTAAAATAGATGTGCCTGTGATAGTCTGGACATCCACCATGTTAGAGTCATTAGGTTGGATGATTTCAAGACCAGATGCACTCTGGGATCATGCTTTCACTGTTGGAACCATCAGGCTTTTTACACTTGAAATTATCCATATAAAATGTTATATTACATTATATTATATTATATTATATTATATTATATTATATTATATTGTATAACAGTTCTTTCTGGTTCTCGAATCTGATTGGCTGAGAGCCGTGTGATATTCTAGTGATTGTATCACTCCGCTTGAAGCGACTTTCATGGCGGCCGAGCAAATCCACCATATTTTTTTTTTTTTTTTACAAATACTACACTTGTTGTACCACAAACTGTAGTTTACCACAAATAGTTTGTTTAGACGTTTTCAGAGATGCGAGCTCCAGGCCACCAGCGGCCATTCAGTGCTCGTGTACCCGCCGAGAACAGCTTCATCTCGGCCAGTGCTTCGAGGATTTGTTGCTGGCTCTTATAGTGGTTAAACATGAGATGTAATTATATTATATTATATTAACAGTGTTACTGTGTCTACCTGTACTATTCATTTTTGAATATTTTGAAAAATTTGATAGAGGTGAATACATTGAAACATAGATCCTGTTTGGTATTGTGAGCTTTACCATATAAACAAATCATTTCTGAACATTTGAACAACTCTGAGAGAATCTGAATTGCCATGTTTTTATTACAATAATTCTGACATGGCGTGAACGCAGCATTAATCCAGGGTTTCGAAATTTCACTAAACATTGTAAACTCTTGGGTTAACGTTTTTATTTTTTTTATTTCATATTCATATTTAAACGATTAATAACATTGATTGGACAAGAACAGCACAACAATGCCCTCTCTGGTCGTCTTAAAATGAATATAATTCTATATACATTCTGTATCTTTCCAGTTATGCATTTGTCAGCACTGTTGCGTTTAACACCATTAACTTCCCTCAGATGCTGAAACTAAAAACAGGAAGTGAGCAGTTCTGCAACTGTACAAAGCTCATGCATAATTAACGAGACCAGCATGGCTTAGTTTATGATTGGTTGTCAGTTGCTAAACATTACAGATACAATGGAAAGTCTTTCTTGAATAATGTGCAATATATCACATTTCATGACAGCATTCCAAGAGGAATTAAAGCAGTTCTGAATGTGCTACACCTTAAATGAACTCTCTTTCTCCTACTTAATGACTGCAATCTGTAGAGAGGAGGAAGATGATGTACTCCGCTGCAAAGAGTAGATTCATCTCCTGCAAAAATAATTTAAGGGGATATTTTGTTATCAGGTAGTTAACAGATGCAGCCTTTTTATCCTACTCTACTCTAGTTCTGTCTGTCCTCATAATCTCTTGTCTGTATCTCTTTGTTTCTCTCTTCCCCCCAGTCCATTTATCAATCTCTCAGGTGACTGCACGCGCTTCAGAGTAAACACACGAAAACTAATTGAATTACCCTAAAGGCCCAGAAATGGTGAGCATAGCTGATTTGTTGCCACGGCAACAGACAAACCTTCCCGTGCCGCTTGTTTTGAGGACTGTGGTTCTGTAAACAGCACGCACTCCCTTGCCTAACAAGGGAACTCCTTGCGTGCCCGTCATGCGCTGCGCTTCAGATTGACTCGCATTAATGACCGAGCCCGAGCTCAAAGCACTGACAACCTCTGACTGCCTCATACTTTCCATAACACGGCCCATAGGGACGCGTTCAGTCGTGCGTTAAATTGACTCATCGGCAGGCCCACATGGAGTATGCGCACGCAGAACTTCAGCGAGCATCATTCACAAAGTCCTGCACACCCTTTGTGTGTTTTTATTCCATATTTTGGTTATTTCGAGGATGTTTTCAGCTAGCAATAATAGTCTAGTACTTCATTAAACACATTTTATCAAATTTAAATACATTCCACAGACATCCGCAGACTTTCCACTAAAATCAGTGTGGGAAATGCAGAAAATGTCTGCAGGTTCCATCTAGGCCTGGTAGAGAACATCTTTTTTCATAAAGAATGTGAGCATAAACAGGAAGTTTGAGCTTTCACCTGTTATTTTAGTATCATTTGAGATACTTTTTATTCATATTTTGAAATAATTTTTTTTAATATTATTTTTTATATATATTTTCCTTTTTCATTTTGATTTCACAGTGTTGTTCTGTGTTTCTGTGTTTAGTACATCAAGTTAAACTAAATGAAAATGAGAAATATTGCCTTTGCAACTGCCTAAAATAAAATAAGCTAATGTTTAATATCTTATTTTATTTTGGTTAATATTTATTGAATGTCAAGTAACAGAATTTAGTTTATTAATTTGAATAACCCTGGCTTCCACCCTCTTTTTCAATACTCTTACAAATAAAGGTTCCAAAAGATGAGTTTCGTATCCATTTTTGGTTCCCCGAAGAACCAAAGTTCTTAAAAGAACTGATTTTTTTTTTCTTACTGTAAAGAACATTTGGAACAATGGAAAGAAAGAACAATAGAAAAGTTTAAGTTTCTTCTTGGAACCATCGATGCCAATAAAGAATCTTTATTTTTAAGAGTGAATCTATTTTTTTCCTTTGTGGGAGACATTTCTGTTGTCCGCTCTTATTGCACCATCCTCACCACCAATGAGCAGAATATGTATTTATCAAAACTGCCTAGCTAACTAGGTCAGCTAAACAAACTCTAGCCTTTAGCTATGAATCTGAGACGTTGCTGTCTATAGCACACCCTGCTGGTGAGTTTATAGAACTGCACAAGCGGTATAGCGACAGTTCTCTCTAGTATTTATCATTTGAATGGTGCAGAAACTAAGAGGTTCAGAGACCTCCAATTAGATGAGATGTTACTGTATGGGATTAGCATCACAATGTCCTTGTGCTTTCATTGAGCTCACCTGAAATGAGCTTCTAATCCAGGGAATGCCCGGACTCTCCGTGGAAGTGTGTGTGGGTCTGTTTGTGTGCGCTCTTCTGCTGAAATGATTAGTGCCGTGTGTGGGAGTGCATACTGCACATATAAGGGAGAGGGCATATTTACTCGTCTGTCTATAGGCCTATATCTTCAGCTATGAAGCACTTTTGAAAATACTCATTTAATACACTTTTGACTAGTTAATTCCAGCATGACATCATTCTGTGGTGGAAATGACATTTGATATATTTTTGCACTAAAATGGTAGATTAGTCTTGCCAAGGGTAATTTCATATTGTTTATATCCTAAAAATAACAGTTATAATAACATTCAGTTTGACTAGAAATGATGCACAATAAAAATGAGTGTCTTTGTCACACATTACTACTTGCTATAGTAATAACAGTAATTATATGCAATTAATCCAAACCAAACCCTGATCCTAACCCTATAGTAAGTATGTTAATTAATGTTACTCAGTACTTAAAGCTGCTGTCTGTAACATTTTTTGTTTAATCATTATCCAAAATCATTTTTGAGCAAGTACATAACCAGCCAGTTTTCAAAACTATCTCCTTGCCTTAGCCCGATTCACAACGGTAAGCTTGTAATAATGTTTTCTAATCAGGGTTGTACTGGTGGGTTTCCGTGGGAAATTCGAGCTTGCCGCCGTTCATCTTCGTGTCATTATGTCACGACTGTTTACATAAAGAATGAGTCCCAGCTAGGAGGCTATATCATGTGAGGATGCTGCAGGCAGCTGATCATTTGTTGCCTTTTCTCACAGCAGGAGGAATAATTAAACTTAAGATTTTGATGGTGGATTGTATGGTAATACAAATGCACAATAAGAGATTAGACTGTACAGAAACTGAAATCTACTGGTAATGCTAATACACACTAAATACACATAGTCATGCTATGCTGATGTTGTTAAAGCTGCAGTCTGCAACTTTTTTGAGTAAAAAATTATCCAAAATCAATTTTTGAGCAAGTACATAACCAGCCAGTGTTCAAAACCATCTCATTATCTTAGCTCGATTCACAACGGTAAGCTTGTAATAATGTTTTATAATAAGAGCGACATGGCGGATTTCCGCGGGAAATTCGAGCATGCAGCAGTTCGTCTGTGCGTCATTACATCACGCCCGTAAACAGAAAGGAAGAAGTTCAGGCAAGTCGGTTGGGTGAGGATGCTGCTGGTAGCGGCACATTTATAGCCTGTTCTCACAGCAGCTGAAATAATTAAACTTATCATTTTGATGGAGGATTTTAATCCAGAAAGGTCCAAATGACAATCATCAGTGACAACTGGAGATTCACTCGTAGTCAAAAGCAAAAGACTTCGGACTGCGGAGTGGCTACAGATATTGAAATCTACAGGTAACGCTAATACACACTAAATACACAGTCATGCAATGCTGATGTTGTAAACATTTACAATTTGAGAACAATATAACAATAATAATAATTTGCACGGTTTGACGTGATCCGAGCTAAGCGATCGTTAGATTTAATCATCATTGGCATCATGATTTACTGTAGGCTTAATGCTTTTTTCCTCAGTTGGTCAGAACAAAAGTGGTAGACATGTTACTTACTTGTTCAGATGATATTTTCCAGTGAAAATTCTTATATTGGTCATACTTTCAAGACGTAGAATCTGTGATTCTGAAGTAAAGTATCCACACCGGTGCGGTGACTGATAGCAAGCATTAGATTCATCCGCGCTGACGAGCTGTGCCGACGCACAACGCACGTACAGATAACTGTTCCGCATATGACTGCAATTGCAGGTTTCAAACAAGAGATGGCGACAAAGAGGAAAAATGGCGTACTGCAGCTTTAACATTAACATTTTGAGTATAACAATAATAATTTGCAAGGTTTGATGTGATATGAGCTAAGCGATCGTTACATTTAATCACCATTGGCAGTGCGATTTATTGTAATGCTTTTTTTCTTAGTTGGTCAGAACAAAAGTGGCAGACATGTTACTTACTTGTGCGGATGACATTTTCCGGTAAAAATTCTTATTTTGTTCATACTTCCAAGGCTATGATCTGTCTTTCCGAAGTAGGTATCCACCGGTGTGTTGACTGACAGCCACACATTCTACTCAAAACATTAGATTCTGAGAAGGCGTGCCGATGCACAAAACACGTAAAGATGATAATTCCACAAATAACTGCAATTGCAGTTTTCGAACAGAGATGGCGACAGAGGCTAAACTTACGTTCTGCAGCTTTAAATGTATAATTACACTGTATCAAGGACACCTTAAAATAAAATGTAACCAAAATAATCAGTTTATAAGTGATTACCTTGATTTTTTTTTTATATTTTGTGCTTATATTTACTTTGTCAACAAATATGATCCCAAAGTTGTAATTTCAATATTAAATTTTATTTATACACTAACATTCAATTTTTGATATAGAGATTAATACTTTTATTCAGCAAGGATGCATTAAATTCATCAAAAGTTTTAGTAAAGACATTTATGTTACAAAATACTTCTATTTAATGTATCACCGTTTCCACACAAATCTTAAGCAGCACAACTGTTTCCAACATTGACAATAATAAGAAATGTTTCTTAAGGCACCAAATCAGCTAAAATTTTAGCTTTGCCAACACAGGAATGAATACTGATTTATTTTTTTTATTTTTTTATTTTATTTTTTATCAAATAAATGCAGCCTTGGTGAGCAAAAGAGACTCCTTTCAAAAACATTAAAAAAATCTTACCAATCCCAAACTTTTGAACAGTAGTATTATATGTAAACAGTAGTAAATACTTTATGCTTGTTTCAGTCTTTTAGATTATAATAGTTTTATAGATTTTGTGAAATCGTGATGAGTTAGAGTAAAGCGATAAAATCTATAGCTACGTAAAAAAAAAATGCATCTAAAAAGTCTCCAGTTTTAATGTAATCTTCACTTAACAAAAAGAAAATCTATTAATTTTAATAATAATCAACCTCTAGGACACAAAAAAGTGTAGAAACAGCCTTACATCTCTTTATCTCTGGTTTAATCTCCATCGCTCTCTTTATGCCACCCCCTCCCTCTCTCGGTTTCCCTCGTACTCTCGTTCCCCCACCTCCCTCCTCTGTCTTTCTGTACATCCCTCCCTCTCTCCCTGATCTCCTCCCTCATTCTGCCTCTCTTTCATTCTTTCGCTCTCTCTTTCTTTAGCAGTGTGGTCTGGGCATGCTGCCAGCTGGCATGTGTCTTTTTTGAATGAATACCTGATGAAGTTGGTGGTGCGCAGTGAGGTGAGGAGTGGGAGGAGCTGAGCGAGTGAGTGAGCGAGCGAGCAAGTGAGGGAGAGGGAGGGGAGAACTAGTGGCCTGGCGAGGCCTTGCATAACGCACGTTTGAGTGCTGCAGGCAGGGCTCAGAGCTCAGCGCTGCCTGTGTTTGACACACGGGGCCCGGCGGGGCAGGGGGCAGTGCCTGACCACAGTCATGACTTAGAGAAGGAAGGGTCATTGTTCACGTCGGCCACATTGCTGTACCTCCGTAAGGTGTCAGGGTCGCTTTGTGTCTGTTTGGCTCCTGTGGGAACAAGGGAGAGACTGAGAGAGCGACTCAAATGGCCTCTCTAAACACCAAGGTAAGCTTTAACGCATTGCTACTACATTGTGTTTTACATGTAAATGAGAGATTATGCAGGTCTATTTGTGTCTAGCACCTCTCTGTTATAGTTATAGCGTGTTTCTCAACCATATCCAAGGGTGTTTCAGCAGCTTTCAGGTAGTACTTGAAAAGATTTCAGCTTTGCTTTGTTAAACTTGTAGAAAAAATAGATTAAAATAAATAGTTGTTGACACATTAACACGTTAAGCTGCTTTTTAAAGCAAACAAGCAAAGCAAACTATGTGTAATATGTGCATATTGTTTGTGTAAATACTCCACAACTCTTTACTTGATTGATGATAATGCCAAAAGATATGCAGTCTGCTGTAATACGAGTTCACGTTTCTGGTTTGGTATTGATGAAGTGGTTCCTGAGCGTCAATGATTGAACTTTGAAGGTTGAAAAGACAAAGAAACACTACTGAGCACAGTTTCTCTCTTTCTCTGTCTTGTCTTTGTGATTCATGTACTTTATGAGTATCTCTGGACTTGAAAGTGCAAGTCATTCAGCTGCACTTCTTCATGCAGCTACAAAGCTTTCTCTCTCTTCCGAGTGTTCTGTTTCTTCTTTCCTCTCGTCGTTTCTACTTTACAACCTGTCTCTGTTTCACTCACTCTATCCATTTCTGTGCTGTTCATTGTAGAGATCAGGCACTGGGACAGTTAGTGAGTATCTGCCCACCTTTTAAAGGGAAAGCGCCTCAGAAAAGTGTGGAAGGGGCTACAGAACAGTAAGGTTGTGTCTTAAATGCTTGTGAGACATTCACCTAGACAGCATCTTAACTATGTTATTTGTACTACTGTTATTTATAAGTATCTATGAAGTAGGCAGCTCACTAGACTGATTTTAAGAAATAGACTTAACATTTTTCAGATTTTAGGCAAAAATGTACTTAATTATAAATGTAAATTAATTTATGTTTATTTACATAATTATATTATTTATTGTTAAAAGTAAATATATATGATCTTATATATAATATGTATATATAT